>NW_015148982.1:521198-604505 GCF_001465965.1 Polistes dominula
AAAAAAACGTTACAGGAAATGAACTTACCTTCAGGAAGTAATAGTATCTCACAAAGCCTTCGAAACCTTTGATAGAGGACGAAGGACAACCCAACAAATTTCAGTAGCTGCATTGATATCGCCGCGTTCACCATCCCATAAGTAATGCCATTAAACATCGGGGCAGATTCTTCGCAACTGTGCACATACATACACGTACACCCACACACATACACTCACTATTATAATTTCTTCCTTTTGATTGAGCGTTTGAGCTTATTTAATAAAGAAAAAAAGAATAGAGAAAATATAATAAAAATACACACGATTCAAAAAATAAAAATATTACATTAGAAGTTAAGAATTAATACGTCTGTCTAATAGAATTTGATACAAACACTAGAAAAAAAAATAATCAAAATAACTTGTGTAATATATTGAATTGGCAAGAAAGTAATTTCGGTTTTCTTTATATATTTATATTATATATTATATTATTATATATATTTACATTATATTATATTATATTATACTATATTACATTATATCCTATATATACATATATATAATATTAATTATATATATATATGTATATATAATATTAAATAATATTATTATATATATATACTACCGAAATTACTTTCTTGCCAACCCAATAAAAGTATTTAAATACGTACAAGAAATGATTTATATATGTATATTATAATAAATTATTAAAAAATGCATTGTGTCACAACTGTCAAGAAATATTCACGGTTAATTTATATATCTATATTTATTTCTATATATTAACTTTATCTTATATCGTACAATCTTATCACTCATATTAAAAATCATTAAACACGCTAATCATTTAACGTTGATTTAAATACGCATTAAAACGTAGCTTAAATTGTCGATTAACGAATAAAATTAAAAAAAAAAATAATTAATTAAAATAAAAATAAAAAGAAAAAGAAAAAAAAAGAAAGAAAGAAAGAAGAAAAAAGTAAAAAAGAAAGTAAAGAAAAAAACAACAAAAATGATAATGTTGCTAGTAATTTTCTAGCCATGAAACGTCATAGAGCATCAAAATATCGTAAGAAAAGGGTTTTCCCGAGGATATCTTACCAGTAACTCGTATATCCAACGGCAAACCAAACCAAGAAAGTAATTAAGACTAAAGCTTGACATTTGCGACGTGCATTATTGCTTTTGGTTGAACGTTCATTAAATCTGATAGTACGATCGAAGTTTCGTAATTGGACAAAGGCAGCACGAATTTTCCCATTCCAGACAATCGAAAGAACAGCATCGGTAAAAAGACAAATGTAGGATAGACTTGTTCTCGCAAGAGTCAACAAAAAGCTCTTGTATTCTACTTCGGTATCAATGATTATTAAATAGATACCGATAATACAGGTACTCAAATATATGGACATCCATAAAAACGTATATATCATGCCACGTTTAGTCACCAAAATATCTTCATCGGTTATAACGTGTGGTCCACATCCAAAAATTCTCGACGCTTGTAGAAATGGTTTTATATCTTGTGTCAATCCTACCATTCTTCCAGATTCAACAATGTTCTCTCTTACGAAACGTATTCTGAAAAATTCATATAATAAGATAATAATAATTCCAATACATGAATAGTTCTTGAATAATTAAATATTTTCATAATATTAAATAAGAAAAATAATAGTTTAACAAAAGTGTTAGTACGATAAAAAGGATAGTTTCTAATACGCTATTAAACTAGAAATGAAGTTATTAACTTGTTTGTTTTTTTTTTGTTTTTTCTCTATTGATCTCAAAACAAAACGATTTTTATCTATTTTACGTATATAATGTACAGTAATTTATAAATAATATAAAAAAAAGAAAAATATGAAGATAACGATGTGAAATATAAGCGTATAAAAGTGAATTTATTATTAATAAATTATACGTAAAATATGCATACATTTATTATACCGTTCTATTAACGATCTCATACATTTTTATGAACTTTATAATCGTATTAATAAAAAAAAATTCAAATAGAAGAAAATTCGGATACTTCGATACAGATAAGAAGAACTGTTGTAAGCCGGAAGTAAATCAGCGATCATGTTTTCTTTCAGACGTACTCGAGTCCATCGTTGGACATCGTCAAAAATTAATGAAAATTCGAGCTTGATAAGAAACATTGTGGATACCATGTAGACTATCTTTGGACATGTACAACGAACAGTTAGAATGATTTACGAGTAGGAAGATCGAGCACCGTTCTTTTCTTTCATCCGATCGTATTTCTTTCATCGTTAACGCGTAATGTTACTGACTTAAGGGGCTATAGAAGTTTCAACGACCGTGAAAGTGTCCGTGTATTTTTTTTTCTTTTTTTTTTTTTTTTTATTGAAAATAATCGCGAAAATAAATTTCAAATAATAGCTTATATAATTTCTTTTCATTTTCTTATTTTTTTTTTTTTTTTACATATTACAACAATAATTTTGACAGTACTGAAATGCAGAGGATAATGAAACGTGTCCGAGATCCAATGGGTTCGGATTAAACTCTCTTTTCTGGTATGAATGAATGGCAGTCATTTTTTTCAGGTTGCAGTAATGTCCTGAAAAAAAAAAAGGGAAAATATCTTCGAGAATAAAAATTGCATTTTTTCCGCAAACTTTTAAAATGAAGGTTTTACAAATTCATTGATGAGACAAAGCGTCCAAAAAATCAATTGGAAAAGTGACAAAAGCGAAAATTGAATCAAAGCCTTTTTTTAAACCAGAAAAATGTACTATTGATCAATGTTACCTTTATAAAGTGATTCTCTTTCCTTTCTTCCTGTTCTCTTGATTGAACTTTTACACTTGTGGCAAATAATGGAATTTCACAATTACAAATTGTACGCATATTTAACGTAGTATATTTATCATTCAGTGTTTGAAAATTAATTTTGTAAACAATTACGTAGTAATATAAATCAATCTTGAAATGAAATGTTGAAACTTCTACAGGTAAATTTAGTTAATGATACGATCACTCACTTTCGACGACGCAAAGACTACTACTACAAAACTAAAACTACCTATTGCTCTACACCTTGAATATACCGAAGCTTCCTTCTCCCATCCTATAACCTTTCTAACAAAACAGTTTCAAAAATATCACGTTTCTCAGTCTTTACCTCGAGGACGAAGACTTCGTTGTCTTCTTTAAACGGGGTTAGATAAATAATATAAGCAAGCGTTAAAGGATCGAAACGATGAAACACTTTGAAATCTATGATACGAATCTTCAGTCAAATAAATATGTACATACGTATCAGGAATAGCAAATAGAGGAAGGTTTCAATAACCAATAACGAAGGTTTTTATCATCTATAAAAGGGACAACTACTAAGTCGAAGTATAATGCTATGAAAATATAAAGATAAAAATGTCAAGGGAAACAGCAGCTGTTGATCGTAAATCGTCACTATGTAAAAATAATGTTTCTTTTCGAAGCAATTACAATTACAAGTGGCACGCGATATCTATAGTTATAAAGTGCATATTAAATCAACCTTGACCCATCTTTAATTTTATCATCCTTCGATGATCATAAAATTTACACTAATTGCAAAATATTCAATGCACACAATACATTTTTCTATTTTTTATTTTAAAATTAATACAAGAAATAGAATTATTACGTATGTTTTTTTGTTTTTTTTTTGTTTTTTTTTTTTTTATCACTGTTAACATTACTGGGGAAGGTGACTTTATAACGACTTGACAAACAATTTCAAATCTAAGATTAAATAATAAAATATTTTTTCTCGATAAATGGACGAATAATCACATCGAGATCATCACATATTTGATAAATTTCTTCGAAACAATATTGTCATAACGCATATACCTCAAATTACTTACTTTCATTTAAAAGATCACATCAGAGATATCTTTTATGATGAATAGGTAAATGCATACGCATTAAGTATAAAATTAATGAATTTGATCAAGTAGAAGATTAAAAGAAACAACACTTTTGAAAAATCAAAGTATATTAAAATTATTATAAATTAATATAGACATTTTTAAAACTCTCTCAATAATGTAAAAATGTAATATTATTTCAATTATTACATACGTTTATATAATTTGAAATTTCAAAAAAAGTACATAGACCGCGCCGGATAAAAACGAAGCACGCGATTGGTTCGCCCTCCTTGAATCAACCAATCATCTTACAATGCCACGTAGCACTAACCTAACATATAACAGCACCAAAATGAAAGACGTAACACAAACTAGATTAGCTAACTATACTAAAATATAACGAAGAACATAGGCTATCAGGATGATAAAATAAATGTGTTATGTGTAGTGCTATCCATTATATCAGTTGATGATTATAATCCTTTAAAGGACCAATGGGATCCTTCGAAAATTAGTGACGTTTTCGTAATTGACAGTAAGAACGACTGGGGGCGTTTGTTGGGCCATTGCACCATACAATACCATTAGACTATTCGCTGATGTATGTTCGCGTCGGGAAAGAAAAAACATTGTTTTGAAGTCTTATAAAGTGAGAAGTCATTAAGTGAAATAAACGCAGAAACAATGACGTCCCGTCTTGAGAAAGAACGTGCCAAACAAATTCAAGACAAATGTCAAAATCTCTTAAATCAAATGTTAAGAGACGAGGACAACAAGTACTGTGTTGACTGCGATGCAAAAGGTTCGTTTGTCGTCAAGAATTTTTTTGGAAAATATTGTACAAGTTAAAAACCCGAAATCCTTATTCCTTTACAGTTTTTACTTTCATTTTGTTAATTTATGAATACTCATTAATCTAATGAAGTTTCTATTATCGAAATCATCGATTTCATTAGTTTTCTTCGACCTAGTTCCGTGTTCGCTTATTCAAGACGAATTATGGATTTTTAATTTCTTCCTTACAAACTTACTAATTGACAGTGATAACGCGATAATGTCATATCAAATTATCTTAATGTAAAAATCAAAAAAGGTTTTATTTATTATTATTAAGATTATAGTCCAATGGTTATTAAATTTTTTTAATGTTGACGTCTATCAAAATTATTGTGACACTGTCAGTTAAGCACATACACGAACGCGCATGACACACACGCACACACACAACATATTTTCTTTGATTGTAGAAAGATATTACATGAATGCAATGATTAAAATTTTATATTCTTCTTTATATACTTTTTATATTGTTGTTTACCCTAACTAATTAAAGTATACATTGCGTACGACACATTTTTGGGCATTCCAAAAAAATAAAAACAAAATCGAGATATCTCGTCACTCGTATGTAATGTGTTCAAATTATCACAATATCTATATTACTATATTACAATAAAATTAAAAATGTGTGTGCATTGTCATTTGTATCTTTCCAGGGCCAAGATGGGCCAGTTGGAATTTAGGTATATTCTTATGTATTCGTTGTGCTGGAATACATAGAAATCTTGGAGTTCATATAAGCAAAGTTAAGTCTGTTAACTTAGATACATGGACACCCGAACAAGTTGTGGTATGCTTATAATTTTTATTTTCTAATATAAATGTGTTCCCAATTTATTACATTTTCAATTTGTAATTTGTAATGTCTATTTTTACAGAGTCTACAACAAATGGGAAATTCACGAGCACGTGCAGTCTACGAAGCTAATCTCCCAGATAGTTTTCGAAGACCTCAAACGGATTGCAGTTTAGAAAGTTTTATACGTGCAAAATATGAACATAAAAAATATATTGCAAGAGAATGGGTACCGCCCCCTTTACCAAAGGTCAAATATAATAATAGATGTACTTAAATAATAGTAAACTTGACATGAATTCTTTCATTAGTATATATAAAACTAGAAAAATATTTTCTTAATACTATTTTTAACATTTTATTATCACAAATAGGTTAATTGGGATAAGGAACTTGAGGAAGAAGCGGAAAAGCAACGCAAACGAAAAAAAGAAGGATCAAAGTCCAGCACTAATCAGGCTGTACTGCCACCTGTAAAAAAACCAGAAGTAGTGCCACAGTTGCCAAAACCATTAAGTTCTGTCAGTCCAAAATTAGGAAGAACAAGTAACACTGCAACGCTAGATCTATTAGGTCTTGGTAAGTTAATTTATTTAATAAAATGCATATATGTATAATATTTGTTCAAATTTTTATCTTTAGATGCTCCAGCTACCAATCAACCAAGTGCAAATGGATCTGGAGATGATATTTTTTCCTCATTTTTATCTGCACCACCAACATCTGCATCTACGACTGATAATAATACTACAGTTGAAGCAACAAATAAAAGTGAAGAAGAAAACTTCTTCGACCAGCCAATTCCGTTATCTCAAGAAAAAAGTAAAATGACTAAAGACAGTATTTTAGCATTATATGGTACACCAAACCCTCAACAACAACAAATATATGGAGTTTCTGGTACTGTCAAATTCTTTTGAATTTACACATATATATATTATATATATATATTAGAAATAATATAAAATTTAATCTCTTTAAACTATACTTGATTCTAGGTGGTATGTACAATCAACAATCTTTACAATATAAGCAACAAGTACCAGGTGTAGTTGCTTATGGCCAACAACAAAGCAGTTTTCAAAATCCACAAAGTTCCTTCAATCAATTAAATCATATGCCAACTCAAATGACTGTACCAAGTCAAATACCAATCAATCAAACTCAAATTACACAAAATCCTTCTTCAATAGGAGGAGTAGTAACTAATCCTTTAGGAAATTGTGTACATATGAGTCAAATTAATCGAATGAATGGTGTACCAAACACTGGTGTTGCAATGCAGTCTCAAATGGTATCCAAATAAAATAATAACTTACATTCTGTATTAAATGAACAATATAATTAATATATACTTTGTCATAGATGATGCAAATAGGACAAACTAATAATGGATGGAGTGGTATGTTGACGCAGAATATTCAACCAGCACCTGGAAATAATCCATTTTTTAATTTGACAACTCAACAACAGCAATCTACTGCAGCTTTTGTTACTCAAGTACATACAGATTATAAATAATCTATAATATTTAAAAGGAACAACAAAAAATTATTTAATTATATAATATTACAGTTGCCGCAGCAAATGTCACAGATGTCTTTAAGTGGAATGAATTTTTCAACTACTGCAGGAAAATCAAGTAATACTGCATTACCTGGACAAACTCTTTCTACTAACTTATGGCAGTAAAAATTATGGTGGATATGATTAGTTGATTGACTATTTCATTCAGTGTTATATATTAGTGTCAACTGTTTGTTACCCAGCAAATAATATTTCCATATTAGAGATCGGAAATTTTTGTTGGGAAATAACGGAATGAAGACACAAATAAAAAAACACTACTCGAGTATTAAATAATGTGAAAAGCAATCCCTGTATGAAAGAAGTACTGCGAGTTACTATATTTTTCTTCAGGAGCTTTATCAGCTTCTAGTATTGTTGAAAGTACAGGAGATGAAAATAAAGGTGAACGTTAGACTGTTTGTGAAGAGTTATTCATGCTGTTTGAAACTTGTGTAGTTAAACTAAGCAATTATATTGTAAAATTGAAGATTTTAATAATTGGGACTTAGTTTTCATGCTTCTGGGTCCACTCTTGATATAACAAAAAAACTGCATCCAAACAAATAAGTACAAGTATTCGCGGTACAATAAATGTACTGTAAGATGTTATTTATATCAGATATGACTTGAAATCATTTTTTCAAATATTTCTTTAAATGCTAAATTCTTTGAAATAAATCATGCATTTATTATACATCGAAATACTTGAAACAAAATAATTATTGCCTAAATAATTATAACTAATATGGTTAAATTAAAGTTTTTTATATTCTTTTTGTGTGTGCGCAGAATACAAAGGTTGAAAATCTAAATTATATCCAATGTGTAAATTTTCACCTTTTTTTCTCTCTCTCTCTATATATATATATATATATTATAATATTGAATTTTATTTTAACATTTCATGGTTCGACAAAATTATTATATTAGAACCAAACTTTAAATTAAAATGACAAATTCTGAAATATCATAAGTGATATTTAAAATGCAGAAAAGTAGTGCAATATCTATGAGAAAAAGAATATATTGTGTATAAATGGCTTCTTTTAAAAAAAAAAAAGTACTTGTTCTTTTATTATAACGATACATTATAAATGTAATTCATATGTTAGTTTCAAATTAAGTCAAATATTTTTACAGGTATTTTATAGTAAAAGTAATAATTTATATAAACTGAATGCCATATACTCATGGCAGTAAATCATTTCAAGCTTATTTTTGCATAATAAAAAATATATTCTAATATTCGATAATAAGTCACATAAATAATATTTATTATATTCATACTTTTTCACGTATACAGAATAACTGGTGATACAACTAAGTAATAGCCTGGGAGCCAGTGACATTTTTTTAACCCTGACCATAATTTGTAAAATGTTAAATTTAGTTGTGCTGTAAAGCATAGTAACGGGGCCAACGGGAGCACCGAAAACACGTTAAAATATTTTTAAGTTTCAGTCATTTTAACCCGGCTGAAATTCATACAGTTGATGAGTTCATTGAGTTGTTTTTTTTTTTTTTATCATTTCTTAAAATTAATTGGCGACTGTTATTATAAGCAACTTTGCAGCTTTTATGGCAAAAACTATCTATATTTGATGGAAAATCATTCAGCTTCTTCACCATGTCAACATCATTACTTAATTACGCTACTTCTTTCACCGTATCGCGTCCTTTATTTAGTACTTCTTGGTTTCGTAACGTCATCGTCAATGTTACTTGTGGTTGTCTCATCATCCTCTCTTTCAACAGCTTCCTCACTTTCAGAATTCCTTACATCTTGAAAAATAATTCCCACGGTATCGTGAAGGGTGTCTGCCCGATGTTGTATCAACAAAGCGATACCAGTGTGTAATCCCGGTACTTGTGCAATGTCATCTGGACAAATGTCCGAAGCTTCGTAAGAAGAAAAAATTTTATTGTAAATCATATTGTATTGATTTACAACATTAACTAATTTTGTATTGTTTGTTAAACTCTTCAAAGTCATGCCAAGGTAGATATGTTTAGAACATTTTATTCGGCCATTTGTTACACCATAAATAAGATCTTCTGAATAGGATTTAGCTAATCTCACAGTTCTTTGATGATGTCTTCGTCGATAGCTTACGCCGGATAAAACTTTTTTATAAAATTTAATCAAAAACTCAGAAACATCACACTCGCCCTGTATCAATTTGTTTATTTTTATATTATCTGCCAACTTACGATGTACAATGTTACGTAGCCGTAGCCGTATATGGTATCACAAAAGTTTGATCTTTACAATTTATGAAATTGATTTTTTTACGAAATTTTTTTAACAATCGTTCTCTTAAATGATATTGCTTAAAAGTATAATCTGAAATATCTTCAGTGTGCTTTTCTAAATGATCAATAAACAAGTCATTCAAAAATTTTAAAGAAATAGTGTTTTGTCCATCGATGATTTTTTCCAGGACAAATTGTTCAACGACTTCATACGCCTCTGCACGAACATCTCTTGTAAAATGCCAATCTGTCTTTTCTAGATCATTTCTTAAAATTGATTGACGACTGTCATTATAAGCAACTTTGCAACTCTTATGGTAAAGTCTATCTATATAACCATCTATATCCGATGGAAAATCATTCAGTTTCTTCACCATGTCAACATCGTTACTTAATTGTGCGACTTTTTTCACCGTATCGTATCCTAATTTAGTAAACACAGATAATTTTTCCTCGCTGCCTTTTATTTTTTTTCTAATTTTACCACAATAAAAACAAGTCATGTGTTTTACATTGCTATCATCAGCAATTCTCACCTTAACATCTATACAATTCTTCGTTAATTTCTTCAGAATTGCTCGCAAATCTTCGACAACTTCGTCAATATATTCACCGGAAAATTTGTACTCGCCAATTGTATTTTCCATTGGAACATCTTGAACGACTTCTTTTATTTTAGTTTTATCATTTAGATTTCCAATAATATGCCTGAAAAATATTTTTATGTGTGTGTGTGTGAATAAATTTATTTTTTATAAACTTATACAAAATCAATAATTTATATTGATATACATACTGCCAAGTTAAATCATTCACTGCTTGTGATACGGAAAGTATATGAGAATCAGTATTTGTGACAGAATCGTCGCTCTGATTTTCATCATGTTCTCTGAAAAAAGAATACAAGTTGAAGAATGCATACTTAATTAAATATGTATTTTATTTTCTTTATTTCAATTTTGGATAACGAGACCAAAGTGAGAGAGAGAATATGTTTCTATTGAAAGAATAAACATTGTGTCAACGTTTCGACACCATTCTCTGGTGTCCTTTTCAAGGCTTAATGTCAAGTACGTTATAAAGTAATTATAACGTGTCAAAACTTATAAAACTACTTTAAACTTGAAATATCGGCAAAAATTAACTGAAGTTTTACAGAGCGTCAGCATGTTCCGAAAGGAAACAACAAATATTTGTTTCCCTTCGCTCTGTAAAACTTCGGTTAATTTTGAATAAAAACATATTCACTCAAATCAACTTGGGAAACCAAAAATTTATTTATTATATACGTAGTATTATTTGCTTTTGTAGAAAAGAAATAATTGATAATAATTAATATTTACGTACTGTGATGTCGAAGGAGACGATTCTACTGTTGGTTCTGATGTAGACACTCTGTATTTTGGAGGCAAAGCCGTAAAACGTTTGTAGCAATCAGTGTGATATCCATAAAATTCATTCAGTTCTTCAGGTATCACAACATTATTATTAATTAACTTGTTCTCTTGGCGAATTTTTAAAACTTCCTTACATTTGCACAATGTCTTTTCTTTAAAAGTTGTCAATTTTCCATTACTTTTTTTACAAATAATACAAATTGGTTTAATGTTAGACATTTTTAGATTGGCTCTAACACCACTTAATAATACGTTGTTTCTAGTTATTTTATCCCGGTTGAAACTTATTATAAATGATAGTCTATATTATTATATAAATATAAAAAGTCGTCAGAGAGAGCCGGCTGTACGTCGGTGGAAAACCCATCAGCTGATACACAAAAGAGACCGGGCGGCCAGCATACCTTTTAATGTGTCAGCTGACTGCTTTTCCACCGACATACAGCCAACTGACGATTTTTTTTATTTAAAAAAAAATTTAAATAATTATATTAACTATCAACTCTATGAATTTCAGGCAGGTTAATATGACTGAAATTCAAAAATTTGTTGACATGTTCGGTCGTACCGCTACAATCACACTGATCGTCATGCCGCCCTAGTGGCAGAAATAAGTATTAATTATTTCTTACATTTTTTTCTCCTGTGTTTCTACCATAGAAAAAATCTATCTCTATGGATAAATCATTTGACAGAGATCTAACAATGACTTAATTGCCAACCCAATATATAAATAAAAATTAATTATTCTCAAATTTAAATAAAATTTTATATAATATTTTAACGAAATTTTTTAATACTATATTACTTACATTTAAAAAAATAATATTTATTCTATGAAAAAATGTATGACTATCCAAGTTTTTATAAGCCAATCAGAACACCGTAATGCTTATATGTTACTATTGATTAGAATCGTTTCATAAGAATAAGGCTTTAGGTTTTAAACGGAAACTTCCATCTTAACTACATAATCAAACAGTTCTTCCTCTTTCTTAAAACGCCTTTAAGGGGTACACGAGGCAAAAGTTGGCTGTTACTATTTTGTAAAACATTTCCAAGTTAATCCATTAAGCACGTGCTATTAAACATGGACAAGCCAGTCGTATTAGCCAGAGTAATTAAAGTATTGGGTCGTACTGGTTCACAAGGACAGTGTACCCAAGTAAAAGTTGAATTTCTGGGTGAACAAAACAGACAAATCATCAGAAATGTGAAAGGACCGGTACGAGAAGGTGATCTCCTAACCTTATTGGAATCGGAGAGAGAAGCTAGAAGACTACGATGAAGAATTTAATCTTTATATTAAATGTAATATAAAAGGATTACCAAATATGAAATCACATCATTCCAATACTCCTCTTTTGAAGTGGATTATCAATCTAACTGTCACTGGAAGAAATCTAATTGTAATAACTACTGGAAAGTAATAGATCAATGAGATGGATGGATTGATCTAACTTTATGTTCAACTACATTCACACTATGAATTCTGTAATAAATCTTATCTGGTAATCATCAATATAAAGTGTTATTTATTTTTGTTTCCTATTTTTAATTTCTAACATTTAAGATTACTATGTAACATAGTCAAAAAAAAAAAAAAGATATATTATTACACACATGAGGATGTCTATATAACATATTTTATTCTATAATAATGTTAAATTGAGGTAATGTATTATTTTGACCAAAAGCAATTAATAATAAAAAAAAAAAAGCAGTTTTTCTTTTAAGAAGAAAATTCATTACTCTTATAGTTAAAAAAAACAAAATAATTAACTATACAATTCACTAATTATATTAATGTATTTACAGTGTAAAAATGAAAAATCGTTTACAAGTATATACAAGTACAAGTACACTCCAGTTATACAAAATGATAGAAATAACGTTTGAAATATCATTACTTATAACATAAAAAAATCTTAACATTTTTAAAAAAATAAATAGGTATATATATCTTCTCTTAATCTTATATTCAAATGGTAATATTATTTTGTAAACAAAATATGTTATATCCTTCTACGTTTTAATGGTGGTGTATCACGTGGACTGGAAGAAGCTTTGGATGAACTATCAACGCTTTGTCTAGTTGGTCTCTTTGGACCTCTTTTTAAACTTTCACGACTTGAATCAGAATCCTTGCGTTCTTTTTTTACATTTGATGCTTAAAATAGAAAATAATATATACATGATAAAATTGAGAGTAAAACATTTTTAAAAAAATTCAAATTTATAGCTTGAGAATAGTTCTAAAAGTACCAATTTCTTCCATTTCATCCTTCCCTTTAGATCTGCCTTTAGAAAGTTTATGTTCTTTTCTTGAATCTTTCATATCTCTTAATTTATCTTTTTTTATATCTATTTCTTTAACATATTTCTTAATGTCTTCCTTTTTCTTTTCAAGATCTTTGGATCCTTTGATATCGCGTAACGCAGTTTCTTTTTTAAATGACTCCCTTATATCTTTTTCTTTTTTTATTTCTTTATATTTATCTCTTTGTTCTTTGAATTTGCTTTCTTGCTCCTCCTTTTTCCTCAGTTTTAATGATCCCAAATATTCTGATTCGGGAAGTGAAAAATCCATTTCATGACTTGGAAATGGCAAATCTTCCATTTCATCCTATTTGTATTAAAGAAAATTCAATACAAAATTAATAACAATAAGTTATAGAATTAAATATTTTAATAATAACATCTACAAAATTATCTATAAAATATTATAACTTACTAGAGCCATAAGATCGTACATTGATTCTAAATGGTCCCAAATTGTTTTCAACGAAACATTTTTATGAATAGCACCACGAAATTTTTCTCGTATACATATCATGTGAAAATATTTGTTGATACCTAAAAAATATCATACTTTACTACTTTAATATCATTATCTGTAATATCTATCATATTTTAATACATTTAAAAGAAAAGATTCGCACGTAAATACAAATTATAAGGTAACAATAATAAAACGGGTTAAGGTTAAGGCTATAAAGGTTAACGAACATAACCTTAATTTATTTATTTATTTATTCTTACCAACTGGTTTATGACCATTCATAGCGAAAAAAAGATTAATTTCATTTTCTACATTCCATTCTATTTCATCAGTAGATTCTGCAGACTTTTCTTTAACAGCCATTGTAAAAATAATTCAAATTAAATTACTAATAGTCACTTCTGAAACACACAATACACAAGTTGAGACGCCATTGATTTTATTGTAATATTATGGATAATATTAAAGAAAATTTATGGTTAATGAAATCATTGATAAATACATAATGGTAATATTCATATTCCATTGAATAAAATATTTTTATGATTTTTCAAGAAATTTATAAAATGTTCTAAATTTGTTATAAAATTTTGACAAACGCATGTTTTCGTGATGCGCGTGGACATGATGAAAACTGATTGGTTATGAATTTACTAATATGGCATAAAAATTTTATTGTCTTAGCACGTGACAAAATTATTTATGAAGTATTCCAAAGTATATACGTGTAATAATTAGAAAATCATTATTTGTTTGTCACGCATTGTCTTATTATTACATATTTTGGTATGTACTTAGTTTTTCATTTTTAATAATAAATATAAACATAAACATATATATATATAAATATTTTTCTTAAAAATTTGTACAAAATTCTTATAATTATTTCTTTGGAAAAAGTAACAAAACTCTTGTTTTATTTTCTACTTACACTTTAATACAAATGTGATTTATCAACAAATTTATATGATATTTATTATATTATATTTTTTCCATTTCAGGTAAAATGCTTATTTATTAAAAATTTTAACATGTTCTACATTTTGTATTAAATTAACATTATTATATATATCTATATATTAATAAAATATATTTAAAGATTATAAATGTTAAAAAAGAAATAATAAACATTCGTAAATATGGAGAAAAATATAGATGACATATGCAATGCTATTGATAAACTTGTTTTACGTAATTTGGAATTAATCGAGGAAAAAGTTTCTACCAATGTTCAAATGGAATTACTACTTCGTTCTGGACATATAGAATTAGCTAAAGCAAGATATATCAGTGGCAAAGAAAACGTTAGTATTCTCCAAATTCCAGTTAATATGGAGAATATATCATCCCTATTTGAACTTGAATCTAAGTTTACAGAAGAATCGGATGGTAAAACATCTTCTTTCGACATTAGTCTAAGAAAAGAAAATGAATTCAACGAAGATATTCAAAATCCTATCAAATGGTTTGGTGTTTTGGTTCCACGAAATTTAAGAACTGCTCAAAAATATTTTCAAGAATCAGTATACCTTGCTGCAAAAGTAGCAAACATACATTGCGAATTAGATTCTATTGCAAATAAATTGAAAGCTTTGTATCTATTGAAAAATGCATTTTCTAAACAAACGGAATAATGTTATTGAAGAGATAAGTGTATAAATTGTTTAATAGTATGTTGTAATCATAATTTTATCAATATATATATATACACATTTTATACTTAAACAATATTAATAATGTAACCTTAAAAAAAAAAAAAAATAGTAAAAATATATAATTACTTAATTAATTTGAATCACGAAAAATATGCATTTCAAATATCACACTTATAAAAAGTTAACATCTATTAGATATTAATTTGTTACATAAACTAATAGGTGTAATTACATTTATTTTTATAAGTATACATATAATCTATAATAATTAAAGTTATTTTATTAATTTCATTGTAAATAGATTACTGCCAAATTTTTCATAAAATATAAATAACATTATTTATAATCTTTAATTATTTCTTTATCGCAAGATATATAAGGCAACAGCATTATTAATCATCAACTGTGTGAATAGAAAATTTTTACATTGATTGAGAAATTTATTTTTTATCATAATTAAATTAATTATTTCTTTTAAATTAACGTATTTCTTTTTCATTTTAAAATGCATATATACTAATACTTATTATTAATTCAGTCGTATATTTCTGAATCTTCACCCATTAATTTCCAAAAAGCAGTGACTAATTTCTCTGCTGTTAGACGTCTTTCATTTGTAGGCAAAGAAGCTGCATGTTCTTTCATTGTCATTAAATGTACAAATAAATCACTAAAGTGTGTATCTTCATCATCCATCATGGCATCTATTAAATATTTATTCAATATTTTAATTCAAATATATTCTAATTATATTATAAATAAACTAGAATAATTATAAATATTACCAAAAATAGTTGCACCATTAGGGTATTCCGTTGGATTATGAGTTAGTTGAATATTTTCTATTTTATTTGTTACTTGATCTAAATTTGATTCTTTTTCATCAACATTAGAAGGTTTTCCTATAATAATTATATATACATCATAAAATTGCAATCAATGTTAACAAATTTGCGACTGGTATTATTCAGGCAAGATGTTTAGTTGGATAACTATCTTATATATATAAGATAATTTAAAATATAAGATTTATTACAAAATTAAGAAATATTTAAATTTACAAGTTTAATAAGAAAATATCATAAAAATAAATATTTTACAGTAAAACAAAACTGAGCAAGCAAACAAATGAACAATTAAAATTTAATATTGAATTGCATACGATTACGTTACCAACGTTTAATAATATATTTTAAAATGACGTTAAACTACGTCATTGATATTCAACTAAAGAATTTAAGATGACATAACATTACATTACCTGTTTCAAATTTGTTAATTGTGTATTTCTATGAATACATATGTATTTACCTTTTAATAAAATATTTGGCCATATATGCGCATGTAGAGCTTCAATAATTCTTTCAATTCCATATGTATTATGTTCTGAGTCATATTGTAAATTTTCTGTGGAATCTGATTCAAGCAGTTCAACTAATTCAAATTTTTTATTTATGCACCATGTAATTACTGTAATGCATTATAAAAACACATAATATTAAACTGTATCAATGAAATTAAAAAGTAATTTTATACGCTCTTACTTTTATCTTTAACATCCACATTTGATATTGCATTGCATGTAAATAATAATACATCGGCTTCAGAGAGGGAAGAGATTAAGGATGACCATTGATCTAAATTTTGTTCTGCATTATCCTAAGATAATCAGGGTTACAAAATTATTTTGATAATTTTATTGACCCTATTGTAGAGAGTGTATCATGAAAACTTAATGTCTTACAGCTTGTGGATCATGATACAAAATTAATGCTTGTATTCCTTCTGTTGGTATGTTGATATGTGGATTTTCTGTTGCGCATAATAATATCTGTGATGTATAATATTTATTATTGATATTCCATAAATAATAGTCTATATCGTCTTCATGTGAATGCCTTGATATTTGTTCCTTTCCTATTTCTATATTAAATTAACATTAGAAATAAATATGTGTCATATAAAAGAAAAAAAACATCAAAAGAACTAATAATATATATATACACTTTTATCATTACTTACTTTGAGCAATTTCAGTAGCTTTACCACACACTGTACTTATGATCAAAACACGTGGAAGATTATCCATCTTTTGAAATATTAAACAAATAATAATTTACTACTTTGAATATGAATCCGCTTGCATGAACACTGAGTAGATTGAGTAGCTTAGTGGTTATGTTGCAATTGTAACATTGACTCACCCTACTACAGCGCACTCTGGACTAAAACTTTATTTTTTTGACATATGACGGACACTTTTTATATACAGCGTTCGTTCTCTTGTTTTTCTACCTCTGTCGTTGAAAGGTTAGATTAGCTTCCTGCCCAACGTAAAAACTTGACGAGTCGCGATGAGGAACAAGCAATTGTGCCTATTTGGAAGAAAGAAGAAGAAGAAGAATATAAAATATACTTGAATACTATATAAAATATATTTTTAATAATACAATGTTAATGTTTATTTATAAATCATTTCAACTTTTATTTACATCATAAATTTTATAATATAGTTATATTAAACATTTGATTGATTGATTTATAAATTTATTAAATCATGATCTCCTGCATATAAAGACGGTATATTATAAATAAACACGAAATTCATTAAACTATTATTAGAATTAGAAATCTTTCTTTATTTCCTACATACAAGTCAGAAATAACCCTAATTAGAAATATGTTTAAAGTTTACTTTAAAAATTGTTACTCCAAGTTTTATTATTTATATTTATTATACTTGTTTTCAATTAATAGTACTTCATTTTAAAATAATTTTTTATCTAAATTTTAAATATTAATTATCTTTATTTTGTAAGCAAAAAGTCGCTTTGATAGGTTTGATTTAAACATCTGTCACAATATATACAATATCAAAAATATGTAATGGTAATCTACTATACATTACAAATGACTTTGAAGGAACACTAGCGACACTAACGTCGAGAAGAATCTAAATATGTCGAACGCATCTAATGGGTATTGGCATTCTTGTTGATTAATTTGCAGTAACTATTAAGTATATCTAGTGTTTAATTGAATTGTTTCGTGTATTGATAATACAAATGAATTTTTCAACTTTTTTTTATAAATCCGAAAATTATATCATACATATGATTTGTTTTATATTGTGATATACATATATATACACATACACACATACATAAAATATATATATATATATATCAACCTTCTTTTATATTTTGATTGTTTGAGAAAAGGAAATTATATGAAATATATTGTATATAAATGCGAACAAAGTTCTCAATGATATAGTGACTTTAACGTTATTAAGATTGTGATCATGATTGAAAGAAAAAAAAACCAACATATAGCAACATAGACGTTTTTTTCAATATTTAGCATAATATTTTTGGATTTTTAGTATTTTTATCTACGTATACGTAAGTAGATCACGATATAATATTAATAACGTTACAATATATTACATATTAAACGTTATTAATATATATATATTACATTATATATTAAAGCCAATGTTATTTAATACGTACGTCTATGTAGCAGATTATTTTATAATAGATTTGATTATTTTTGTGAATGAGTATTTGGATTTTGTCGCAACATTATATATTTCCTTCGTCATATAATTGTAGTTGATATATCGACATTATTTTATTAATTAATAGAAAAGCAATTTACAATTTTTTTTTTATTTCTATATTGATTCTATTATATTTTGTATTCTTTATATATATATATATATAATTTTTGTGAATGAGTATTTAGATTTTGTCGCAACGTTATATATTTCCTTCGTCATTCAATTGCTGTTGATATATCGACATTATTTGAATAATTACAGAAAAGCAATTTACAATTTTTTTTCTTTGTATATTGATTCTATTATATATTTTGTATTATATATATAAATAATAAGAGATGTATAATATACTTGAAGTGTTTAATTTTAAAATGATTTTTCTTTTTCAGTACTATTATACAACTTGTACCAGAATAATTTATACAAGATCTAAGTTTCCAAACCAAACATGACGGAGGACATGTTAGGTACAGATATCTGCCGGGTTTGCCGGTCAGAAGGTTTCGCTGATAGACCACTTTTTCATCCATGTATTTGCACTGGTAGTATTAAATGGATTCACCAAGAATGTTTAGTGCAGTGGATGCGATATTCACGGAAAGAATATTGTGAACTTTGTGGATATCGTTTTTCATTTACACCTATATATAGTCCAGATATGCCACGACGTTTACCATTAAGAGATGTTGTTGGTGGTTTGTTTTCAAGTATTATCACAGCTGTTAAATACTGGCTACATTATACTTTGGTAGCTATTGCTTGGCTTGGAGTTGTTCCATTAACAGCTTGCCGAACATATAGAGCTCTCTTCAGTGGACCTTTTGATTTAGTTAGAGTAAGAAATATTTATTCTAATAATCTATATTTAAAGAAAAAATATATCTTTTAACATTAATGTCATAATTTTAACAACTATTTCTTATATCTCAATTTTAGATAATGTCATTACCAATGGATATATTATCTACAGAAAACATATCATCAGATGTGTTTCATGGTTGCTTTGTAGTAACTTGTACATTATTTGCATTTATTGGTTTGGTATGGTTACGAGAACAAATCTTACATGCTGGTGGTCCAGATTGGTTAGAAAGAGATAATATTCAAATACCTCCAATTGATAATCCAGCACCAGCAGTAGCTGTAATAGCAGCTCAACAAATTCAAGAACAACAGGTAAATCAGCCAGAAGAAGCACAAGATAATAATAATGTACCACCTTTTGTTGATGATCCACTTGTACCTCAGGAAGGCGAACCTAATCATGAAGGTAATTTAATTATTTTCGAATTTACATATGTGAATAAATAAATTAGAGAATAAATTTGTCAAAAATATTATAATCTCTTTTAGGTTTAGCAAATGTAGAAGCTAATATAGCACATCCTCTATATCATGAACTAGGGGATAATCCAATTAATGATGCAAGAATGGAAGAGATGGAAGGTTTAGGAAGAGACGTAGAACCACCAATCCCTCATAGAGAAGAAGTGAATGCTGATGCTGAACATCCCAATCCTGCAATTGGTGATGGTTGGAGAGGTCAAGTACAAGGTCAAGCCCAAGGAGAAGCAGAGGAAGCTAATTGGAACCCTATGGACTGGGACAGACCAGCAGAAGAATTAACTTGGGAACGTCTGTTGGGATTGGATGGTTCACTTGTATTTTTAGAACATGTCTTCTGGGTTGTATCATTAAATACACTATTTATTATGGTAAGTTCTTTTGATATTCTATTATTTACACAATATTTTGTTAATGTTAAATTTAAGAATATTTATCGTCTTTATATCGGTTTTATTACTTTAATTAAAATTCTATATAATTTCAGGTATTTGCTTTCTGTCCCTATCATATTGGGCATTTTGCTATAGCAGGATTAGGATTACAAGAACATGCCGCGGCTTCTCATTTTGAAGGTTTAGTAACTACATTGTGTGGTTATTGTGTCATCGGAGTGTGTTTAGTCGTTTGTCACACTCTTGCAGCTTTATTAGGTTTTCAACGATCTCAGAGAATTCTTGGACTCTGTTATGTTATAGTCAAAGTTTCTCTACTGTCAGTAGTTGAAATTGGAGTGCTTCCATTAGTTTGTGGCTGGTGGTTGGACATATGTTCATTAGCAATGTTTGACGCAACACTACGAGATAGAGAAGCGTCTTTCAGCCTTGCTCCTGGCACCTCTATGTTTATTCACTGGTTATTAGGAATGGTTTACATATATTATTTTGCATCATTTATACTACTTTTACGAGAAGTTTTGCGACCTGGAGTACTTTGGTTTTTGAGAAATTTAAACGATCCTGACTTTTCTCCAATACAAGAGATGATACATCTTCCAATTTTGAGACACGTGCGAAGACTTGTTGCATCTGCAATCATTTTTGGTACAGCTATTTTATTAATGTTGTGGTTACCAATAAAATTATTGAGATGGGCTTGGCCAGGATTTTTGCCATATACAGTCACTGTTCAAAGTGAAGCTCAGGTAAAATTAATCTTATCAAAAGTGCATCATCCATCATGCATTAATCCATTTATGTTAGTATTATCCAAATAAAATATTCCATGTTTAAAATTAGGTGAGCGAGCTATCCTTGGAACTACTTTTACTACAAGTCATCCTTCCTGCACTCTTGGAACAATCTCATACACGCACATGGTTAAAAGCCCTTATAAGAGGATGGTGTCGAGTTGTTGCATGGATGTTAGATCTTCAATCATATTTATTAGGCGATCAAGTAGAGGAACCAGGTCCAGCAGTTATTGAGGAACCACAACATCCAGATTTAGGAGCAGCTCATCAGGCACTAATGCAAAGAGAAAATCCAACTAGTTTCCAACCATATACTAGACCACGATGGTTTCCTGCTCGCCTGATTGGTCTTCTATGTTGTGTTTGTATTTCACTCGTTATAGCTAGTTTAATTGCTATGACTCTTCCCGCTTGGTTAGGAAGAAGAGTAATGGCATTATGGATGGTCGGAGCACCTGCGCCATCGCCACCTGTATTACCACCTACATTAACTGGTTCTGGTAAACTTAGATTTATATTTAAAACTATTATTTAATATAAAACAGTGTCAAATTTTGAGTTATGATTTTGATTAAAAAAAAATATTCATTATTTCCAGATGGAGATGAAAGTATGACTGCTTTATTCGGAAGAGTACACGAAGTATATACAGTAGCCTGTGGAACGTATGTATGTTGGGCTGCTGTACGAGGTTTGGCATTAGCTTTTTCGTGGTTACCACGTGGTCGTAGGGCCATACTTGATAAAGTAAAGCATTGGGTTATTTTGGGATTGAAAGCTTCAGTTGCATCTGTTTTGCTCGTTGGAGTTATTCCACTATTATTTGGTCTTCTTCTTGAATTAGTTGTTGTCGTTCCATTGCGGGTGCCTTTAGAACAAAATCCTGTTCTTTTTATATGGCAAGACTGGGCTTTGGGTGTTCTATATACTAAAATAGCAACCGCTCTTACCATGATGGGTCCTGATTGGAGAATACGTTTAGCAATTGAAAGAGCATATAATGAAGGAATAAGAGAAATGGATTTAAAATTTGTAATTACAGAATTAGCAGCACCAGTTATATGTTGTTTTGGCCTTGCCCTAGCTGTTCCTTATGCTGTGGCTTATGGAATAGTGCCACTATTTGTTACCAATCTCCAAACACAAATACTTATTGCTAGACGTTTATACCCTTTCTTACTCCTAGTAAGTTTGGTTTGTATAGTCATTTACTTTCAAATACGTCAATTTAAAAAATTATATGAACATATTAAAAATGACAAGTATCTCGTGGGTCAGAGACTTGTCAATTATGAACACCGTAACAAACCACAGTCCCAACAATCACAAAGATCAAGCTAACGCCATCAGTAAATATTATATTATTAGGGTGAAAGGAGTCTTAGGATTAGCTTCATGTACATTCTTTAACATGTTTAATTATTATGAATTATAATTTAAGTAAACGATGCTTTAATTCTTAATATTATAATTTATTAATGTATAAGCGATACTCAATAAATCAAAAAGATTGTTATCTAAGTGTATCGCGCTTTTGAGTTTGATAAGTATATTACTAAATTTTATATCTTGAAATAAATTACACTAACAAAATTGCTTTTATACTATATAATGAATTGAAAACAATGTTTTATTTTGAATGTTGATTTGAAATAAGTGGATAAGTGATAATAAAATACAATATAACATTTTTCATTTCTAAAATATATTAAATGATTTGTCATGGGTCTTTATATATATTATATTATAATAACAAATAGTATAATTATAATTAAATTAGGTTATCAAATCAAACCTATTTATTTAAGTTTAACTATTCCTTGTTTACATGTATTTTGTGAGAAAATTAAATCAAAAGAGTAAAATATTTTCACAAAACATATATGTATAAGCTAATAAAATGGAAGTATTATTATTACAACTTTTTGACATCATATCTTCTTCTTTCTATATAAATTTTTTTAAATAATTATATTATTATGAAAGAGATTGTTGTTTTTGTTTTGAATTTACAATAAATAAATCATTTTTTCTTACATATATATATAAATATATATATATATATATACAGTGATTCCTCTATTTACGTTGATTATTTTAACATGCTTGATTTATGTATACCAGAGCTCATATGTCATCACAATGTGTTATGTAAAAATCATTTCGAAGATTCCACCATAGAACAAATTTATTTCATATTCGCGTAAATTAATTTTTCTATCCCATTAAAAGCTAAATATGTATATATTTGAGAGAATGTAGAATAAATCCTTATTTTTTAAGTAACTTTTTGTCATGGTTCCAATTATGCACTGTTTTTATCGAATCAATTATCCATAATTGAAGGGATTACTGTATATAATAAATATAATTAAGGGAATCTTATGGGGAATCTCTCAATTTTAAATGATGTCAATGCACAACCGATGGGGGAGGATCTTCCTTATTTACATTAGCAATGCGAAACAACAAAATTTAGCTGCCCGAGCATGAAAATTTAACGTCCGTTGACTAAGCGTTAAGATAAAAAATGATTAATCAATCATTTTTCATTTTCTCGATAAAATATTAATCCTCTTTTTGATGATCAACGAATTGCACGAATTTTTATAAATCGGAATAAGGCCCTTAAGAGTAAATCACGAAAGATTAACAAGGACTTAACATCGTTGCGATAATGATTCATATTTATTTATATTTAAAAATCACGAATTAATAATAATAATAATAAATTGAAGAAAAATATAAGCATATGTGTTGATAATTTGTCTTTTTTTTGATAAAATATATTTTATCATAAATAAAATTGAAATGTTAGAAGACCATATTTGTGTGATTTTGTGTATGTGTTGAATTATTTATTAATACTTGTGATTATTGTATTTTTGCAATCTCAACGATCACTAAATTTGTTTATAAGTTTATTTATATTTTTTATATGTAATTTTTAAATGTAATTTTAAACGAATTCTCTACTATCTAAAAATAAGAGAAAGATTATTATCTTTCCATAATAAATATACTTACTTATTTGTTCTTTTTATCTTCTTTTATTATAAGGAAAAAAAAATTTTTTTTTTTTTTAAATAATGTTCAATTAATTCAAATGTTCAAATAAATTTCAAAAACAAAAAGTACACGATTCAAATGAAATTCATGATTCAACGATTAAATGAAAATAATTAGATTTCATTGATCAGATTGAAAATTCAATGGAATTCATCTACTTTGTAAAAAGAATAGTAAAAATAAATGAACAAAAAAAAATGAAAAAAAATTGACACTTCATTCATTTATTTAAAAACAAAAAAATATCAATTCTATCATAAAATTATCGCTAAACATGAATTAACTCTTTTATTTGCATTGTCGTACAATTTTAAATAACTTAAATGATTTCTTTTGGATATCATAACATTTGCGACTCTCTTGTTTTAAAAAAACCGAGTGTATGTCTTTTGTTTATGTATATATATATATAATATCAGGGGACAATTTCATGATCATTACGTACTTCCTGTCATTATTTTTTTGTCAAACATAATTATAATCCGTCATTAATTGTTTTCTTCATCGAGGAACATAAGCGTCAAAATTTATATATGTATGTAAATAATAGATTTGTCTATTTATTAGTTTGTGTATTGTATAGCACGTGTATGTGTATATATTTTATTTATATTGATATATTTTTATATATATAATCAGCTTCTCAAAGTGTGGTTCGTAATTCTATGGTGGTCGCGCAACTAAATTTAAGGGTTGCAGAAATTTAAATAGAATTAAACAATTTTTAGACGCGCAACGATTGATAATTAATTGAAAATTAGTTTAATAACACGTATAACATTATTTATGAATTTACATCATCAATTAGAAATTATTGATGAGTCTTCAATATTAGCTCGTCCCAAAAATTTCTTCCTTTTTCTTGATGACAAGTTGCACAATATTGTATGCGTAATATTTTTTATGTTATTTTATTAAATAATATCAATTATACTCTAGATTATCCCCTTTTTCTTTACTGTATAATTATTCAACATAAAAAATATTGTGCGCGTAAAATTATTTTAAAAAAAGAAGAAAGAAGAAACTTTGAGGACGACCTAATATATAAATTAAAAATAAAAAAAATATAATTCACATACTTGTGCGTAATGTTTAATTGATTACACTTTTGTTATGTATGCGCGCGCGCGTGTGTGTGTATATATTTGTATATATGTATGTATTTGCTTTTGTTAAATTTACAAAATATTCTTTAGACTACGATTTATTCTATAGGAATATAAATTGATTCATCATCATTATGGACGATAATTAACAATACATAAAAAGAAGATTTAGACAATTCGTTTAAAATGAGAGCAAAAAATAGCAATAAGAGGATCTTTTCTGTCCGTTAATTAATGCACAAACCACGCAAGATCGATTTAGAAAGTTATTTATAATTGTTAATATCATTTGCAATTTATGCTTTTGATTTTATCACTAATATTTAATGATTCAAATATTTTTATTTAGTTTATTATCGAAGAAACGTTATCTTCTCTTTTTATTAAAGACGTATATTATTAATTTGAAAACGATCGGAATTGATATTTACGCAAGAATACTTGTTAATTATCATAATTTTGAAAAAAAAAAAAAAATATATATATATATATATAAATATAATTTCGTGTTTTCTTCAACGTAATATTTTACATATATATTACGTATATAAATATCTCACTCATAATGTTATACTATTTGTATTTAAATCTATAAAAATATATTTTAGAAGAAATTTGTGTTTATCGACGAGAAGCCCCATATTTCAGTTTTCCTTTTTTATTTTTATTTTTATACTTTTTTAACGTTATATAAATTAATGGTTCATCGTTTAAAAACAATAATGATGAAAGCATATATTGAACAAAAGTAATCGTTAGAAAAGTAAAACTTTAAAAAAAAAAAAAAAGAAAAAAAAACGAACTTATTCGCTCGTGACGAGTTCTTAAGCAAAAACAATTTTTTTAATAATTATAATAAAAAAAAAATTAATGTTTCTCGCACTATTTTTTTTTATTTTTTTTTTTTTTGAGAAGAGTTTTTTTTACCATTCATTTATCGAACCATGTAGAGAGTACATAAAAGCATTTAACAAATCTCATATTTATAATAATAATAATAACCTTTTGGATTTAACCAATAGAACATGATTTAAGATGTGTAGAAATTGTTGTTCATTTGTTCACTTGTATCTTTGTTTAAATAATAAACGTGTTATCAGTATTATATGTATATTTTGCAATTAGATAAGATATTTAGTAATGTGTCTAAAAAGTGTTACTTTAAATAAATGTAATCGTTATTTTTGTATAAAGACTCATACAATGATTAAACAAGAGATTTATATATATATATATAATAATGAACCAAATTAAAAATGAATATTACCAAATAAATATTCAGTAACTCATAGAAAATCATGAAATATATAGATAAATAATTGTATAATAATAATAATAATAATATATTCAGTAGCCGATAAAAATTTTCATTGATCATATATAATAACAGCAATTATTTACAATTGAATTAAATCTAATTAAACTCTCGTGAGATATATATATATTTTTTTTTGTTTTTTCTTTCTTTCTGTAATTTAGATTCCTTTTTCTTTTTTTTTCTTCACATGAGAACTTTCTTTTAATAATAATTAATCAATTTTTAAAATTAATCTTAGAAGAGAGAGAGGTAGCGATATAATTAAATCGTGTGTTAATATTCGAACAAAATAAATGCATTATTAATAAATGAAGAAGAGACAATATTATAAAGAAAACATAATTGATGATCATTTTACAGAAAAGTGTAAGTTCAAAGTGTAAGTTCATCTAACGTTTGTAAGATTTATTATTTACCATTTTATTAAAAGAAGAACAAAAATAAATGCATTATTTCAAATGATTAGAATTTCGAATCAGTTGTTCAATAAATCGATATCAAATGAATATTAAAAAACAAAAATATTGAAGAATTTAAAAACTTATTATTGATAACAATAATACAAGAATAAATAAAAAAAAAAAAAAAAGAAAAGAAAATTCTCATGTATCATAATAATGTCGAATTAATTCCGAACGTTTTTTTGTTTTTTTTTTTTGCTAATAATAATATAGAAGTTGGAAAATGTTTTGTGCATGCATTTGTTTACATGTGTAAATTGTTTTATTTGTTGGTGTGAGGCGGGAGGAGAGTGCAGGGAGGAGAGCGGCGAAAAGATGGCTTCTTTGGATCTTTATCAGAATATAATGTGCAAAGATTTAACGAGGCGGGTTATCAATTGAATAAATTCGAATAAATTCGGTCTGTGTTTTTGTAAAGCTACTATTACATGATTTTTTTTTTTTATAAATACACAACTCCGATTACTTTCGTCATTAATCCGTTTGATGATGATGATGATAATAAGGCGCATATGTCCATGAGGAACAATGTTTTTTAATGTGATTCTCAAACATGTGATATCTCAGTTAAAATATTACATACGTTTGGTTGGTAGATATTGCTAAACAGATTTAAAGCAGCGCACACTTTTTTTCTTTTTTTTTTGTTTGTTACAGTTGAAGCAATCGATTTTTTTTTGTTTCAGGCGCGGCAAAGATATATATATATACATATATAAAAATTGATCTTGCAAATAGAGTAGTAGTCCTCTCGATGTAGTTGTTGTTGTTGTTATATCCATTCATTTTTACTGTTACACCAGGTGATAAGAAGTACAATAATTAAATCGTCATTGTCATCGTCATTGTCAACGTCAACGTCATTGTCGTCGTCGTTGTGTCGTCGTATAGTTGTTGTATTGTTGTTGTTGTCGTCATCGTCGTCTCTTAGTCGTTGATCCAAGAAATTGCATAAAATTCATGATGATGATTATTTTTTTTTTTTTTTTTTTAGAGTTTTGAAAGATAAATTGTTATAATCCGTATATCAATATAATAATAATTCATGATTTTTTTTTTCTTTATGACACAGAAAATATGTATAATATCATTCCGTGTCTTTCGTTTGCAGAGTAGTCTCTTCCGTTTGTCTTCTTTTCTCTTTTGTGTTTTGAAACAACCGTCGTATACAAAGCATTTTGTTTTTCAAATTTTCCTTTCATCTCCTTTTCTCTTTGCTTTCTTTCTTCTTTTTTCTCTCTCTCTCTCTCTCTCTCTCACTCTGTCTACGGCAATTTTAAAATCGCACGTTTTTATTAATAACTAGCTGTATGAACGAATAGTACATTTCATACATTTCCAATAAGGTGAGGGGGAGGAGGATGAGGAGGAGGGAGAGAGGATAGTATTTTCTTTGTTTTTCTTTTAGATACACTCGAGGAGTCTTCCTTCTTACTATACAATCGTATAAATTATATGAGTGGCTGCTTAATCTCAAATCATCTTTTTCATCATTTTCATCATTTTCATCTTCATCGTCTTCATCTTCTATCTGGTACGACGAACAATTTTAATTGTAAATCTTAATGGCCTTTTCGAGGTAGTTGATACGTGAGCGCTTAGGCGCTTTGTTGACGTGTTCCAGGCCGAGCCAAGGCCTATGTGGCGATGCGCCTGCGTTTAAAAGTGGATAAACTACAATATTTTTATTTCTCATCAAAGTTAATTTGAAACGAGATAGTGTATATCAAAAATAAACAAAACTACACACAACATGCGCAACATTAAAAAATTGTTCATTTATGTCTCTATTTGCGTCTACATAATTTAATATGAAAGAGTAATTTTCGGAAACTTTTGTATATGTACGTATATACTATTAAAGATTATCATAAAATTATATCTAAAGAGAAAATTTGATACTTACTATTTTGACTCAGATGAGTTTGAAAATCGGCGATGTCCATGCAATAATCCGGAGTTTCGACAATGAAGTTTGGTTTGCCCATCGTAACCACCGCGAACTTAAACTTCAAAGTTTTTTTATGAATTCTCATAAAAGATCAAACAAAATTAGATTAGGATGCCTACCTTTTCGAATTCCTTTTCTTGTACACCAAGTTTTTTCAATAATCTTTCCTTCATCTTTGGAAATGGTTCACCCTAGAAGATAACATTATCAATCAAAATATCTATTCATTTAATGAATGCACTTTTTAGTTCAACTTGAAATAAAAAAGAAAACATTAAAAAGAGAAATTATTTGAATATATTATTAAGTAATGCTTACGTGTTTGATTTTAAAGAAGAATGGTATACCAAACGTTGAAAAAACATCTTTGTGAAAATGCGCAACTGGAACTAACATTTCATCTTCCGCAAGATTAAGCTCATCAGTTGGTACTTCTTCTATCCTGTACATTTTAGCGCCTGACATGTTTAAGGTATCTAAAAGTACGTCGTCTCTAGGACCAGGTAACAATTTATTACAATTGATTTCTAATATCCTTAATTTTCCTGAACCATTTTCAGATAATTCAACTTGTTTCTTAGCCTCTTCCAGTAACGTAGCGACAGTTCCATTTTTATTTGGATAAAGTATTATCTCTTTTTCTTCTTTTAAAGATGGCCCAACCCATATACATTTGAATTGTTTTTTGTTTTCAAGTTCGTTAACTCTAATACTAAGCTGCTGGTAAAATAATTTTTTTACTTTAGGTTTACTGTATGAAAACAATTCTTTAAGATTGCCCTCAAAATTACATTTCAATGCAGATCCAGGTGAATCCTTGTAACTACAATTAAGCATAACATGTATATATGTTTATGTAATATATATATATTGAGAGACACACGTGTATATTTGCACACATACACTTTTGTATAAAAAACTTTGAATAGGTTTTACCTTTGACACCTAAAGAATTGTAAAAGATATGGGTCTGTGCCTACACGCTGTGCTACTGCATTAGCCATTTGATCGTATGACATTCTTAATGAAAGCTCCATTGTAAAACCAGGATCGTTCGGAATAGTTTTATCGCAAAATGTAACTTCTACCCTGGAAAATAGGTCCCTGAAAATATCAATAATGGATTAATATATGTTCTCTTTTATATATCCCCTCTCATATACAGGGTTTCAGATGTTTATTCATACAAATATTATGAACGTATTCTACATTTAAAAATAAGAAAAAATAGCTTTATAAACATAGGTCATTTAAAGCAATAAAACTTTCAATTATTCTACATTCAGTTTAAACGTTTTATTGCTGTTTATAATAATTGATTTTTTATTTTCCCCCACAAATGAAAATCTAGTAAAGTGAAATCAGGTGATCTAGATAGCCAAGCTTATTGTTCAGAAAAGAATACGTTGAATCAACCCAAGATAATAAACAACCTACGCAGAACCGCTAAACATCATCTTTGAGCAAGACATTTAGACAGACAGAGAGAGAGAGAGAGAGAGAGAGAGAGAGTTTTACAATTTATATTTTAACTTTTAAATAAAGCTTTAAATAACTTATGTTTTCATACAATTTTGGTCTTATTTTTAAACGTAGAATACGTTCCACAACAACGTTTATACAGAAAAACGTCTGTGTGTGATACCTCTGTATATAAGTAAAAATATTGTATACTTACTTAAAATATTCTTTGCAAGTTGGAAGGTCATATTTTTTATTATCTCCTTCCTTCTGAAATACTATAATATCACCGTCCATTAACTCTTCGAGTACTTTTTCCAAAGGATCCAACAGGTTTTCTATTTTTTCAACTAAGTTTGGTTTGATTTCTTCATATAAAGCTAGTTCTGTGTTCGGTGGAAATCCAGCCCTTTCATTTAAAATTGGTATGAGTTCCACTGTACAAAACCGTCATAATAATAATTATTTTCCACTATTACATAAAAATAAAATAATATTAACACGTTGAGCACCATGCGAATTCTTGAGGAAATCTCCGTCAGCAGGCTATGGACGTTTACTTTGTATTGAAACAAAAAGTTGAACATCAATCACCGGCAACTGGCACTGATGGTGTTCAACTATCTTTTTTTTTTTTTTTTTTAATTTAAAAATTATTTTCTTGTATTTTTTTTTTTTTTTTAAATGCAAAGTAACACGCGTGGCGCAATCGAGGATTTTCTTTAGAATTAATTGGCGTGACGTTCAACGTGTTAATAAAAATATTAAAAGTAATAATGAAAGAGCAAGATCGAGAGAAAGATATACAAATATTATAATTAAATATAATTAATAAGTGTTTTTTTTTTTTTTTTTTACGTTCTCTCATTTAGAAACCACAATTAGTTAAGTTAATATTAGGTCGAGTCATAAGTAATTACTTCCGATGGGTCTATGTAGAATCTATTTTTCATATTTATCTACTATAAGTAACCGAAACAAAAGGTGCATATTCGACATGTAATGCTTTAAGTATTGAAACAAAGCAATAGCACTAAAGTGGCAGCTGAAAAAATGTGCAGCGTATACAGTGCAGGACTGATAACTAATAGGGCAGTCAGAAATTGGTTTGTAAAATTCCATTCTGGAGATACGATCTTAAAAGATGAACCGAGTACAGCGACGTATTTCCAACTTTGACGAACCTTTTAAAGGTAATATTGGAACAAAATTTAATAGATACGTCCAACAAATACAAAAAAGTGTTGTGCACTTATTAGTGGCAGAAACGCTATTCTTTGTCTCATTAAAAATGGAAGTTATTTATGACTCGACCTAATACATAAAAATTTGCGAAATATGCATTATTCATATATTAATTAATATATAATTGTACTTTATATGATAAATATAAACTTACAAACTCTCGCAACCACAGGCATATAATGATGGCCACAATAATGAATTTTCTTATTTTTAGGATCATACAGTTTAAAAAATAATAAGACATCAGTGTCCTTATCAAAGGGTGGTAACGATGTCAATTCTGAATCCGGAGGTACGAGTTCTACAAATACGTTCCAAGGATTCGCATTATCCGCACAATCATACAATGATTTTTGAAGATCTGCTTCTGGCTCAATCAACGTTGGTCTGCAGGTTTGATTCGTACGTATACTAAACGGCCAAACGCGAATCTGTTCTATTGGATATCTCTGCAGAAAGAATTGAAATATTATAAAAAAAAAACTTGTTTAAACGCATACACACAGAGAGAGAGAGAGAGACATACGTATGAGTTGTAAGTTCTTCATGAAATTATAGTTTGTAGAAAACTTAAAAATCTACTATGATTTACTTCATTTTATTATCATTCAAATTTAAAACAAAAGTTTATGCTTTTATTATATATATATATATATAGAAAAAATTCATTGAAATGAAATTGTGAAATAGAATTATCTTGTATTATTTCTCCAATGAAAAGATTATTAATAATAATAATAATAAATATATGCGCATTTAATATACGTTAGAAATAATTTAAAATAAAATAACATTTGAATGAAATTGTATTATCCATAATTAATGAATGTTTACAAAGTGTTTCACGCCTAAATAATATTTTGGAATAAGCACTTACCAAACTATCGCTTAGAAGTTCAAGAAACTCGTGGACAGTTCCCTGCTTACGTACGCGAAATATACGAAATGATGCGTGTTCCGGGTCGTAGAGATCATTTCCTTGGTGACCATCAAAGCTATCCTCAAGAAGAACGTTAATTGTCATATATAAGGGCGCTTCTGATCTCTCCTTTCTTCGTATTTGTTCCAGCCTCTTCTCCTCTTGAAGTCTCTCCACCAGCTAGACCAACAAAATTAAAATTATCTATATGCAAAGAATGTTTGGATTCATCTCACTTTTCTTTTATTTCTTTTATTTATTTATTTTTTTTTCTTTCTTTCTTTCTTTCTTGTAATTTTGATAAGAATATCATATATAAGGAATGAATGGATTAATCTCGTCATACTTTTGAAATTCGAAATTGAGCAACACATTCCAAACATCAAAAGGATGAATTAACGTTTGATCATTTACATAATTTTAATTTTGTTCATCTGCCGCAATATATCGACTACCAAGTTAAACATTTACATTATGAGAATTATTCAGTGGGGAGCGATGGACTTACTTTAAGTCTGATATATATATATAAATATATACATACATGCAATATATAAATATATAAATATGAAATATCAACAATTTACTCGATAATCAACTTTTTCCATGATATTTTCATTCATTTATACATTCAAATGTTTAAATCAATTCGACTGGAATCATAGAAAGCAAGAGACATATTAACATTTCTTTTTAAGGATACCTACATATCAGATCTTTAATGTTAAGTTAAACCAAATATTTATGGAAGAAATGAATTGATATTAATAATAAAAGTATAAAATAATAATAATAATAATAATGATGGTAATGATGATGAAAAAAAAAAAATCAAATTAAATGAATGGGCAAGCCCATCACTCAAGCCGAATAATAGCAAAGATGTAATGTCTAACTATAATAGTGTGGAGATGCTATATTGAAACAACATTTTTGTCGAATAAAATGTTCAGAGTTATGTCTGAACATTACACATCGTTTTTTTTTTTGTTGTTGTTTTTTTTCTATTGGTGAACAGATATTGAAACGGTGTAAATAACTAACGTAAATTCAAACTGTCAATTTTTCTAGCATCTAACAGTTTATTCGTTATTTCTTTTTTTTTTCATTTTTATATATAAAATAGTAAGTATAGCATTTTAAAGGTATTCCACGATTATATTCTACTATAACGTATCTCTATATTATTTATTGATGGATAGTTTGCCTCTTCTTTCTTTCTTTCTATTTTAATAATATTATGTAACAACAAATAAATAGATAAGCATCTGTTAAGAAACATACTCACTATTAACATTGAGAGAATTTCATGATTAACGAGTTGTTATTATTATTATTATTGTTGTTTATTTTTTGTTATTTTTCTTTTCTTTTTTTTTTTTTTTGTTGTTGTTCTCTTCTTGTTATTATTTATTTTTATTGAATTCTGACTTTAGCGCGAAGCACTAAATTCTTGATTCATTATTTATTAATAAATAGTAAATATTGATTCAAGAAAATGAGCAAAAAAAATGTAAATATCATAAATCACATATTACCCCTCACTCATCAAACAATCCTTCTTTTGCTTTTTTTTTTCTTTTCATTTTTTTTTTTTTTTTTTTTAACCTGTCACTAAATATTATGTATTATTTTTCATTGTGTTTAAATTATATTATATATATATATATAAATATATATATATATATATATATATTATATACATATATTTATATATGTAACTATTATTACTGCACTTGATTTGAAAAGATTTTCTTTCTTTTTTTCCCCCACCGACTGTTATCTCCTTTACAATTATGCAAACATATCCAATTAAAATTGAAGATATGTGTGTGTGTGTGTTGAGTGTGCAGTTTTCTCATTTGAAGCTTCCAACATGATACTACAATTACAATCATTAATTTCAAATATATTTTATACAATGTTTATTACAATAAAATCATTTTCAATAATCATTCGAAGGCTTCTCCCGGTATTTTTACCCCAATTAATCAGGCTTTTTAAGATTAATTTGATTCTACTACAAAAAGAGTCTTTGACAGCGACTAAAGTTGCAACACGTACCCTTAGAATATTGACTCTTTTTTTTTTTTTGTTTCTTTAATTATATATCATTACTTTTTTTCGATTCTAATAAAATCTATCAAAAATTTTGCTTACTTCTTTTTTTTTTTTTTTTTCTTTTGTTGGTTGTATATATAAAATTATCTCATTGATTCAGATTAAAAATAAAAATAAAAATTAGAAATAGAATATTATTCACACACGTCTCGATCGTCCGTACAGAAAAATCATCTTGGATAAAAATAGTTTTGGAAGAAGAAAAAAGAGAGAGAGAAAGAGAAAAAGAGAAAGAGTAAAAGACAGAGAGAGACAGACAGACAGACAGACAGACAGACAGACAGACAGACAGAAAAAGTGAGAAGAAAAAATCTTCTGAATCATACAAAACAAATCTCTATATAACATGATTTAGAATACATATCTTTGCAAAAAGAATTTTTACAAATAACTTTATAGATTAACTTTGATCTTGTATTATTACGCAATATCATATGCTTTGTAATAGTAAAATTAATGCACAGGTAGCACCGTAAATAAAAGTGCTACAAATATTATGCAACATATTATGCTTGTGTCTTAATGGGAAAAAATTTACATAATATTTACTTTACGTTCTCATCAATATTATGTGATAAAAAGATAATTACAAATGCTTAAAAATATATATATATATGTATGTATATATGTATGTATGTATGCATGTACGGACAACAAAGTATTGATTATTAATTGGATAAAATTGGCAAATCTCACTTTCTGATCAGTCCACGTATTTAAAATGAATAAATAATTAAAATTATTTTTTGCTATCTTTATATATATATATATATAAAAATATATATATATATATAAAATAATAAAGAGAAGAAAAAGAAAGAAAGAAAAAAAGAAAATCAATGAAGTTATAGCTAATTTTAAGTATATGCTGGTTTCATGATGTTTGGTTTGTTGCTTTCATACACTGTCATTTTTTCCCCCTTTTTTTTTTTTTTTTTTTTTTAGTAAATATATTATAAGCAGACTTGATATAGCTTTCAAAGTCAGATCATTTGCCAGAAAGCAATGAATATAATTTACAAGTTGTTCCATCTAGTCATTTATCCCGTTTTCTGCAAGTTAAAAGTCATGAATACAGAGATTTGGGTTTCGTGGATTTTGCGTGCACGGACGAAGAGACGCTGTTTCTGTATGCGAGTCTTTAATTGTATCAGTTGCGTCTTTGTCGCGTTCAAGGTCGTTCATTTCCTGGGAAAGTTCTCTTTGAAGGACGTTTCTGACCTCTTGAGGTATATCCTCTTCTTTAACTTCTTGCAAGACGTTTTCCAACTCGGAGTTCCTTATATAAACCAGCATATATGCATTCGTACAATGCTTCACAGCCATAGACATGTCCTCGTCTTGACCACCGTAATTATGTTCAATGGCCTCTTGTTTTGTACAGCGCGAGACGACATCATCATCAAATTTGCACCACTGATATGAACGAAAAGAAAAAATAATATATTTATCATTTTTTAATGACCAATCTTTGATCTAGTTTTATTATAGAAACAAACAAACAAACAAACAAACAAAATAACAACAATTCTATTCATTGTTGCTATCCATAAATTAATTTATATGAAAATAAATATAGTAAATATAAAAGAAGAAACTTTTCAACTTACCTTTCCATCTCCACTAGGATTAATAAATACGACATAATGACCGCCATGATTGTCCCCACTATGTACGAGAACCGCGTGTAAAGTATAATCTGCACTTCCTCTTGCAGGATCTTTATTTTGCAAGTATTTGTCGAGATTAATTTTTTCATAGAATTCAAACCTTCAAAAATGAACTCATTTAATTAATATCATCACATTTGTATTAATTGTTTATTATTTTTTTAATAATATCACTAACCTATCATTAAATTTAACTGAACAATCTGTAACCGGGTCATACTGAAATCGCATTAAATGTAAATGTAATACAGGTGGAAACGATGAGAAAATAACACCTTTTTCTGCTTCTTGCAAACCATGCTCTCCCGCGTCATATTTGTTATCTCCATCAAGACTTTCAGTGCTCACATAATCGCTAAAAGATTCGTATACTGAAATGCAAATGATATGTTAATTTTAAGTAGAAAGAGAAATACGCTTAATAATAATAACAATAATAATATTACAATCAATGATGTGATAATTGAAAATAAATAAAACATACTATTTTTCTTTCCTTTTATGTTCAATTGTATATCGTAAAAAGTTTCTTCTCTCGTAGACTTGTATTCTATATTCTTGCATTTGATAAAGGACATCATTTTTCCTTCAAATAATTTTGGCACTGTACCTTCTACACACGTACCTTTCATTTTGCTCTCTAATTTGTCTAACAGCTATCACACAATATTTATATTAACATTAATTTTTTTTCTCGATATTTCACAAAAAGAAAATTAATACAATTATTAATTAAACTTCGATTGAAACTTTACCACGCGTAAAAATTCTTGTACGTCGTGTTGCATAAAAGAATCCAACGTTTCCCATCCAAAACTTTTAGTCAACTTTTTTGTCCCAACAGGTTTGTCAGAAAATTGCAATTCATGAAAAACCCTCTGTAAAGCCAATGCTACACTTTTGCTGGAATCGTCGCTTTCAGTTGGCATTTTGTACACTGCTTTGCGTAACTGAAAATTTGTATTATACACATTACATTAGACGAAAAATGTATATATCATATTCAATCAAATGAAATATAATCAATACTCAATATACCTGATTGGTGAAGTACAAGGTCTGAAGTAAAGAATTCATATAGCATGTAGCTCCTTGGTTTTTTAAACCTACATGCCCCGTATGTTTTTTACTATCCCAACAAACACCATGTGGTGCATCAGCTATTACATGAACCTAGGTATTTAAAAATGAAAATTTCAAAAAGATATATTGGTTTTAAAGCGTGACTGATACATTAATAATATCCATATTATACTAACCTCCAGAGTTATAGAATCGTCTTTGATATAACCTTTATCTGGATCCAATACTTCTTGCCATGTCATAAAATGACTAAATCCCCAGTCGTTTTCTCTACTATAGAAGAGATGTTGTATCTCTACGATATAAATATACATTTTATAATTACATAATATTATTACATTAAAAAAAGAAAAAAAAAGGAAAACTAAATATATTATTTTCATTAGAGCTTTTGTCACATATTAATTGTCTTATACTTACTTCTACTAAAAGGTGGTTGTCCTTCTTTACAAGATAACAATCGAAGTTCTGCCGTAGCAGAACAACTCCATGAAGTGGATTCGCTCTCACCATTACATTGTAAAAAAAAACCAAGTGATTTTTGTGACTGCCTTTCTTGAGTTGGACTAGATCTTGGCATCACCATTATTTTCCATGGTAAGTTACGAACAAAACAAGCGGGCGACAATTGAGATTCTTTCATTTTTGAAATAGTTTCAACTGTGTACCGAAACGTGGCTTCCGACCTTGCTTCATCTAATAAGGAGATAACTAAATTACAATTTAAATCAATTTAAATTTCATAATGAGACATGAAAATAATTTCAGCTAATATTAATCGCATTAAATTGAAATAAACTCGAAAAGAGAGAGAGAGAGAGAGAGAGAGAGAGAGAGAATGACAAGAGTCTCATGCACAAATATAATGAAATATTATATTTTAAGTATATGCAACGTAACAAACCTTCCTCCATTTCTTGATCTTGTACTATACACGCTAATTCTTGTTCTCCATTAATAGGACGGCTCTCATTTGTATCCCCACCACCATCATTTGGTGTTTCTATAAATTGTAAATGCAAGGTATAGTCTAATTTACCTTTACCTTCCTTTATATTAGATAATAAAGTACTTATGAGATAATAATATCACAATATCTGAAAGATCTTAATTTTCTTTGTGAATTTCACATAACAAAGGACAGGAATTTGATTAAAGAAATTAAACAGATGAAAATGTCAAGAAGTAAGGTTATCTGTATAAACGAAAAGTACTCTTACTATTTTGTAATGATATTTTTAAGAATTTGGTTACATTTCTTCAGAATAACTATTGTCACAATAACAATGACATTGTCATGAAGTAAAATTATGCTATGAAAGAATCATTTCGTTTAATTTATCATACATTTAATAAATCTTCAATATGTGAAGTCATGTTACCTTTCACATATTATTAGAAAACAATCAAACACTAATTTGAAACGAATAGTATTATAATATCAGTAATTATTTTATGCACATATATATATATTTTTAAACTATGAATAAATATACTAAAACAACTATTAAAGAGATGAAATGAAAGAAAATAGATTAAATAGCTCTGATATAATAATTTTAGCGTAAAGCAACAACATCTGTTATTCCAAAATAAAATTATCTAACAATTCAATTATTAAACAACGATCAAATACTTTTTAAACAATATAAATTACTTTTATCTTCGTTAAACTGATATGTCAAGCTATACTTAAACAAAAAAGAAATACCTTGGATAAATTTAATAGTCATCTCGCAGTATAATATTAAACTGTTTCAAATAAAGATTGTATTCTTTGCAGTGATCAAACACAAATACTCGATTCGGTCAAGAAATGCAAATGAAAAAGAAACAGAAACATGTGTTCTTTAAACTCCTTATTCTTCAAATTCCGTTAGAGAATTATTTCAAAGTTGATGGGTTCTTGGAAAAAAAAAGTTTACTAATAAACCCCCTCCGTTATAGTTTAGTGGCAGAAAGAGAAAGTGAGAGTGTGTATGTGTGTGTGTGTGAGAGAAAGAGAGAGAAAAGAAAGAAAAGAGGGAGGGAGAGAGAGAGAGAGAGAGAGAGAGAGAGAGAAGAAAGAAAGAGAGAAAGAACGTTCATTCTACTTTATAAATTATATATATATATACATGTCATAATACATACATATACATGAGTGTATGAAAGGTAAGGAAAAAGGACCCTTAGAATAATTTTGAGAAAATCACGTTAGTATAAACGTGGCGTATAAAATGAACGGATGTACATATTGTCAAAATGATGAACGCGAACATTCTTCGACTTTCTCTGATCCCGGGTATAGAAGAAAGAAGAAAGAAGAGAAAGAGAGAAAGAGAGAGAGAAGAGAGTGAGAGAGATGAAAAGAGAGAAAAGAGAAAAATAGAAAGAGAAAAAAGGAGAAAGAGAGAGAGAGAGAGAGAGAGAGAGAAAAAGGGAGAAAGAGAGAAAGGAAAGAAAGAACAAAAAGAATAAAAAATATCGTGATCACAAATAGTTGTAAACGTGTTTTGATGCGTAAGTAACAAAGAGGCATGATTATATACGCGTAGACGAGATTGAATCGTAAGAAAGAGAGAGAGAACGAATAGTGTGTGTGTGTGTGTGTGTGTGTGTGTGAGAGAGAGAGTGTGTGTGTGTGTAAGGGAGAGAGAGAGAAAAAGAGAGAGGGGGAAGAGAGAGAGAATAAGAAGAGAGTCGAGTCGAATAATAAAATAAAAAACGCTGCGTATACATGTAAAAATATATCAGAAAACTACTTACCCTCTTGCGTGTCCATCTCCTCGACCTCGTTAACCTGAACCGGCGTCAGATTAAGCTGCTTAAGATTTTCCTGATCGTTAACGTGGTTCATTGCGATGCCAATATTGATGGTCGTTTTGACTGCGCTAGGTACCTCGGAGGCGGGTACCGCCGTCGAGGTTATTTCCGCGGATACTTTGACCGGCGCTCCACCAGCGGTTAAGCTCCGTCTACGAAGCTGCTGTTGTACAAGTGTCTGCGTATTTTCGCGCGCGGGGTCGCTGCTCATCAGTTGCTGACGATAACGACGATGCTGCTGCTGCTGCTGCTTTTGCTGTTGTTGATGATGATAATTATGGTGATGATGATGCTCTTGCTGCTGTAGCGGTGGCGGCGATGATGCTGGAGGTGATGGTGGTGATGATTGCTGCTGTTGTTCTTCTTTTTTTTCTTCTTCTTTTTCTTCTCCTTCTTCTTCTTCTTCTTCTTGCTGTTGCTGCTGTGCGTTTTTCAGTTCAGCAACTTGCAATCTATTCTGAATATTAGCGTCACTCGGACGACTTGAGAACGACGACACTACTTTAGCGCACGGCGAGGATTGATGATGATATTTGCTTGCAATTCGCCCAATTTCTGTTGCCATCAAGTGCCCCCGTATTTTCGGGGGACGCCCACAACATATATTTGTTTAATTTTATTTTAACCCTTTGTATAAGTATGTATATCTGTCGTCTGTCGCTGTCGTCTGTCGTCTGTACGTATGTACGCGTGTTTATCTTCTCTAATCACGACGACGATCAGGTATTAAACACGAATGGCCACTTATTATAGGCAGTAGTATATCTTCCTCTTCCTGCCTCGTCGTCCCCGTCGTCCTCGCCGTCGTGTCGTCGTAGTCGTAGTCGTAGTCGTAGTCGTAGTCGTCGTTATTAAAGCTTCGTTTAGTCGTTGTTGTCGTCGCTGTAGTCGCTGCAGTCGCTATTAACGCTGCCAACGTCGTAGCAGTGTTAGTCCGTTTTTATTGTACTAGTTCGTCTTGCTATTACCTTTATGCCTTGTTGACTTTTTACAAAATATAATATTAATTTGTGGGTGGAATTAAGGAATAGAACGGGAATAGTTTAGATCGACTAACAAAACGATTTTCTTCAATGTGTAAAAATAGCGCGCGTGCGTTCTAATCTTAATGTCATTAACTACAAATTATTTACGTTGATATAATACCTCCTTCTCTTTTTGGACTCCTATCTACTCTCTTCTATTATTCTTTTGCGTCCTTCTTTTTCCTTCTATTTCTTTCTTATTCTTCTTTCTACTATTTCTCTTTCTCCTCCTCCTCCTCCTCCTTCACTTCTTGGTCGTATCGTGTCGTGCAACCAAAATGCGATATTATTAATCCGTACCACTGACGACGCTCACGCTTAAAAGCGTCCAATGGTTTCAGCTTTTTGATCTATTTTTTTACTATGTTTACCTATTAAATCGTATGAACAAAAATATAGAATATATTTTATGTGTATAAGATTGGTAGAAAAAAAAAGAGACAGAGAAAGAGAGAGAGAGAGAAACAGATAAATAAAGAAACAAATATATAGAAAAGAGCAAGAGGGGTGGGAGAGAGAGAGAGAGAGAGAGACTATGAGTCGTTTCTGTTTCTCTTTTACATTTTCTATCTCTCTCTCTCTCTTTTTCTTTTTTTTTTTTACTCTTTTTCCCCTAAACTCGCCAAGATACACCTTTACATGAAAATAAGCAAAATAGCAGTTAATGGTTACTATGTAGTAACTTTGTCTCTCAATCGGCTCTCTTTTTCTATCTGTTTTTTTTTTATTTCTATTAATTGTCCTTTTTCAAACTCGTAAAATTAAATCTTTGTATTTTGAACAAATAAAAACTTTTTCCTTTTTACTTGATTTCTTTTTATTTCTAGTGTAAGTTCCCGTTGCACACCTTGATGCACAATCGACAGGTAAAACGATAAGATAAGAAAATATTTTCCAGGGTAACCGTAATGAATAATTTCACAATGTTTTTTGTTTATACTCGTCTTCTATCAACGAATGTCTATTAGAAGTTCAAAAATGACGATAAAAGTGATAATGAAAAAGGCAATTTAGATAAAAGTCAATTACATTATATGTTATTTATAAAAAAATAAAATTTCCCTAGTTTGTATACGCTCCTATTGGCTGAAAGCGAGGGTATATATCTACGAGCTAATACGAACATTTTGGAAATTAAATGAAATCACTTAAATATTACTTATTCTAAATATATGAAGTATCTAATTAAAACAAAATGATTTACATGATTTAAACATTATTTTTTTATACTCACACATCGCGTGCGCGAGTTCAGCGTGTTACAATATATATATACAGATAGTTAGATGGATATGTACATATAATTACATAGGTTTCACCCTTTCAACAAGGTCAACTATACTAATCCTATCAGAGCTTAAATAATTCAAATAGGACTTACCCGAGAAATTAATGTAATAATTGGTCGAATATCGATTTCATTTAAATCTTATTCGATCAACAGATGCAATAGGACAACAATCATTTTCATTTTCACTAAATTAAATTAGATAAGAAAAAATTGTGTGTTGAGGTTAATTCGTTTAAACTTAATATTTATAATACTTCTTGTTTGTCCAATTATTGTGATTTATTTTATTCAAATAATTCATTAACACATTTCACATTTTATTATTAGTCTCTAATCGCATTATTACACACTAATATTATAATGTTTGTAAGAATAGTTTTAAAAGGTTTTAACATCTTTATGATTCACGTAGTATCACTTAGCGACAGTTTAAATATACTTCGAAAAATATCGAGAATACGTGTATATATGTAGACTTTAAACCAGGAAGTCTGACAATGCCTTTCAGTCGTTGGATTATCTACTTAAATTGAGTAAAAATTTATTTAATAGATTGTACACTATATGTAACCACGGTATTATTTAGGTATGGAATTATATTTAATAAATAATTATGAGAAAATAAGAGAAGGCGAGGGGAAAAATAAAATCTAATAAAATTTATACTTATATAAAATATTATTATATATAATATTATACAAAATTTATATACTTATAAAATTTATAATATATATTGATATTTTAGATCATGGTTTCCACTCAGCACAACAACCATTATTTAAGTAAATATTTTTACGACTCTGGACAGGTAAAAACATAAACTAATAAAAATAGGAACTTTAATATTTGCTGATAATAAACAACAACAAAAAATATATTCGAAAACAATTCTTCAGTATAAATATGAATATAATGTTACCATGTATCAAGGACAAAGCATAATTTCTGCAACCCTCAGAATTAAGTGTGCAACTGTATATGGAGTCGTTAAAATTGCATTTAAGATTCATCCATACTTTAAATAACAAATTATTATCTTTTTATTTCTTTTTATTTCTAACATTTTAATTTTATAATTAATTTTATTAATTTATTATACATTTCGTGTTCGTATTTTCTTATCAAACTGTAAAAAGGGGTGATACTAATCTTCTGTCGGTTGCTATAGCAACGATTAACTATTATTTGTATTGTAATACACGTAACTTGTTTCTAAGCAAGTTTTCTAATTTAAGATAGTGAGAAGGGTGCTTTCTTTTAACTACGATCGAAATATTTAACATAAATAAAAACCTTGTTATCATTTGGATTTAATCAGAGAGATGGATATCAAACCACTCGATTTAATCGGAATAATTGGATTCGATGGTTCGTACTAATTTTTGAAGTTTTTTTTTATTGTTTTTATTCAATACTTTTCCCTAAATAAATATATATATATATATAATTTTGATTACTGTTTAAAATAAATGTATTGAAAAGTAATGGTGTTTTAATTTATTAATTTAAATGTAATTAATTAGGTGTTATGAAAAATGGATTAATACTGCATCCCGATGAACAATATTTAATTTATCCGATGGGAAATAAAGTGACGATTAAAAACATAGCCTCGAGTGAACAAACATTTTTAATTGGACATACGAATTTAATTTCTGCCGTATGCGTTTCTCCTTGCGGTAATTTTGTGGCTTCCGGACAAATAAATCATCTCGGATTTAAAGTAATATTAACATAAGAATTTGTGCCATTTTATTGACGACTTCAAATTTATTCTTTCTATAATTATTTTTATGGGAATGTTTTCTTTTTTTTTTTGTAATAGGCAACAGTCATCATTTGGGATTATAAAACACGTACCGTTAAAAGTAACTACGAAATTCATAAAGTAAGGGTCGAAGACGTTTGTTTTACATCGGATAGCAATTATTTGATAAGTCTTGGTGGAAGAGACGATGGTAACGTTGTAATATGGGACGTACAAAATAATCATGCTATGTGTGGTAAATAAAATTTTATCTTTAATCTATTTATATATATATATTGAATGAAAAAAAAATGCGTTTTCGTATACTTGATAATTAAATAACATTAAGATAATTTTTAGGATCATTTGCGAGTAATGAAATATCTGGTAATACTTACACAATTACAAGAATGAATATATACAGTGAATGTTTCCTTACTGGTGGTGATAGAACCCTTAAAGTTTGGCGAATAGATTCGAAAAGGAGGAAGGTGTATGGGATCAATGTAAAAGTAGGAAAATTAAAACGTTCGATAAATTGTATCGCCATCAGTGAAAAAGATAATGATGCTTATTGTGGAACGTCCTCGGGCGATATAATAAAAGCAAGGTCTTATTTAATTATAAAGCTAATAAATACAATTTGTAATAATCTAATAAGTAAATTATATTTTGATTAATTATCTTTATGACTAATGATTTCATTAAAATTTGTTAACATATATTAAACTTGTAGATTGAATTATCGTCCTGAAGGTGAAGAACAAATAGAACCAGTGATGATAGGCTGCTATTCAAAAATGTTTAAAGGATCGAAAAAAATTAATCTAGCAAAGGGTCAAATCGAATGTTATGCTGGCGGTGTTAACAAGATTTTGTTATTAAAAGATGAGAGAATGATCATTGGTGCAGGTGACGGTACAATTGAGCTCATTGAAATTGTGGATATTGATTTTAGTAAAAGAAAATTGACCAAATTACCACCGAGTACACCGCAAATTAAAACTGTAAGTGATACGACAAAAATGTTTTTATATAAAAAGTTATTTTTTTTTTTCTGTGCACTAATAAAATCTATCACATATGTAATTCCTTAAATCAAATGAGTGAAAAGTTATTTGGCAGCATCTTGCAGAAAATGTCTGTAGTACTGTAACATCAATGTTATTATACAAGAATGATTTTGTATTGGTTGGAACTGTCCTCAGCGAGATTTATCAAATAAGATTACGCGATTTTGATATGAGACTTCTTGTAACTTGTCATAACAGTTCCATATACTCCATCGTATTTCCTTGGTAAGATTAAATAATATATCGATAATAATGCAATTTTGAAAATTAATATAATTGTTGTTTTTTTTTCTTTTTCTTTTAATGTTCTTAGGAATTATTCTGAAATATTTGCAACAGCTGGAAAAAATGATATCAGATTGTGGAGATTAGAAACGCAAAAGGAATTACTTAGAATAACTGTGCCGAATTTTGTTTGCAGTTGTTTGTGTTTCTCTTACGATGGACGAATGATAATTTCTGGTAGATTTTTATACATATATATTTGATCATAATAATATCAGCTAATTAACAACACTTTTCTTTTATTTATTAAATTTATTCAGCATGGAACGATGGTATTGTAAGAGCGTTCACACCACAAAAGGGTAAACTTATTTTTACTATTCATAACGCTCATATAAAAGCAGCATCGGCAGTTGCGATAACAGCAGACGGAAAAAAATTGATCAGCGGTGGCTGCGATGGACAAGTAATTATTATTTTATACATTTATTATCCTCTTAATATCATTTTCATCTTCCTTCTTTATTAATATTGTCTATAGGTGCGTATATGGGACATAAAACCTGATGTACAACGATTGGTCTCAATTTTGAAGGAACACAGAGGACCCATAACATCTTTGTGTATATCCTCCAATAACGAAGACTTAGTCAGTTCTAGCACGGATGGTACATGCATAATATGGGACATAATGCAAGTATTAATTTTTAATTATTTACAATATTATTTGTTTTTTTGAGATGTGATAAATTGATGAACAACAAATATTAATCAAACAGACGTTGCTCGAGAAAGCAAGTTTTAATAGGTAACACGATGTATATGGCTGCATGCTTCAGTCCCAACAGTGTACAAATCTTGACTTGTGGTACCGATCGTAAGATTACATACTGGGAAACATGGGATGGTTCGATGGTTCGTGAAATCGAAGGTTCTACCTCAGGATCATTAAATTGCATAGATATTAATCTTGACGGAAAATACTTCGTCACTGGTTCAAACGATTGTATTGTTAAGCTCTGGGAATATCACACAGGCAATGTCACACACATTGGCATAGGTCATGCCGCGATAATAACTGCGTGTAAATTTAGCCCAGATGGGGAACATGTGGTATCCGTTAGCGCCGATGGCGCTATCATTATTTGGAAGTTTCCATTTAAGATAACGTCTCCTAAAACACCATCCATCAAATCGAAATCCTTATCGGCACATACTGTTAAGTCATTAAAGAAATCTGAAGGGAAATGCGACGATAATTTAAAGTTGGACAATTTAGAGGAAGAACATGTTTCTGCTATGAGCCGTGTGGATGAGACTGCTGAAAGTGTTAGAACTATGTACCATGGTAATAAACAAAATTCAAATTAATATTTATGAGATTCAACGTATTCCTACAAATAAAGTAATTCTATTAAATTCAATATAAATATATCATAGGTGATGATCAGTCACAACCATGTACGCGCGATCCAGCTGGTATACCTTCCCCAGTTTGCACGTGCATCAAAGACAAAGACACAATGTCGGTTGGTACAATTAAATTCTAATGAAAATACTACATTTGATTATATGTAAAAATAACACTAATTATGTTCTGTTGGTATACGATTTAATAAATATTTTGTATTTCAGGTAAAAACTGTGAAAACTGAAGAATCCTTTAATGCTTGTCGTTGCGCGAATAAGGTGGAAAAAAGATCATTGCTTAGTTCTAAATGTAGTCCGGCAAAGGTAATTGAAACGACGAACTCCGTATCATCGTCTAGTCAACGCCGTGCGTCACTGCAAAGCGATAAGAAATCTTTATTAAAAACGAAAATTACGACTGTACGAAAATCTTTACAATGAGGAGATTTTATAATTATATCGAAGTAATAGTTTTTTTTACTACTACGTGTGTATGAATGTGTGCATTTGTGTTGTAACAAACATGGTAATTTGGCAACTAAACGAGTTGTTAAACATATTATTTATCATTTGTCCTGAAATATCAGGAACAAGGAAATTGGCATATCGTACAAAGGAAAAAAGACGAGAGATGTAAAATATTTTGTAAACAAAGTTTTTTTTTATGAAGCTTTTTGAAAGAACAATTATGTAACGTATCATTGTACTAGTAGAAGTAACCATGGTTTTATCAAAAATCTATTTTAAAATAGACATATTTTATTAAACAGTATACCTGTGTCATCAGGTACACACATATTATTTTGGATAGAAAAAAAATTATAGTAAAATCAAATTGTTTAAACCATATGGTGAAAGAGATGAAATAAAAATCATATTCTCAGCAATATAGTTGTACATATAATAATACAATATGACCACAATTCGATAATTAACATCTTATAAAAATAATTAATTATATTAGGAATACAATACACATTCTTAATAAATTAAATAGAATTATAAATAAATATATAAATATATACTTATTGCCTTAAATGCAATTTATGTACATGAGAAATGTGTCTTGTAAGCCTCTAAAAGAATTATATTGATCAAAATTTGTTACCCGTAATAAAATGATACAACACAATGTTTAAATATCAAACAGGAAGTTTACGATTAACCCCACGCTGGACTTTTGCAATAATGAATGATCAATTTTCCATCAGCTCCATAACAATCATATAAATTCTTTAACGTTTGATCTGGTGCCGGTGCAAAAGTTTGATTTACATAAAGAAACTGAAAAATACAAAAGAAGAATATGCTCAAATAAGTAAATGAGGTATAAGAAAAAAATGTGGTTAAATATTTAATAGACTTACTAATCTTTCAGAAGGATCTAATTTGAGATATTTCCTTAGAAAATCTGATACCTTTCCAATTTGATAATCCTGATTAACGGACCACTTTTTTTGTTTCATGATAGGTGCATTGCCAGTTGCTTTCAATAAAATATCAACTGTAACTGAGTAGTGAAATATTGTTAATAGAAATATTGTATTTATTTAAGATTTATGTTATTTACAATAATAATAATTACCTCTTTCTTTATCCTTTGATGCAACTGGGGGACTATCGTTTCTAGTAGTATTAGTATCCTGTGATATATTTTCCAAACTTGTTGGTGCCTCCTCATTTGCTGTGTTATCAGTTAATTCTTCAGTTTTTATAACCTCACTTGTCGTACTATCACTTTCCTTTTCAGCCATTATTTACAACTTATTAATAACTTAACAAATTAACTTATTAATAAACTTAATATAATAAATGAAACGATCACAAATGAATCATGTATTGACTATGTCAAAAACACATTCGTTGTTCTTAATATATTTGTTGTTATCATATCATTATTAACCCTTTGAGTACTGAATATTTTTATCTAAAATGTTTTGTAGGAATAGAATTAATCAGATTCTAATAATAAATTATATTTAATAATTGAAGTTTTTGTTTCTGAATATAATTTAATTGATTAATATAAACATTAAATTATTTGACACGAATATTAACAAACACGTATATGTTTCGAACGATAAGGTTAGTAATTTTTACCAAATGCATATCTGCGTCCATAGCACTCAAAGGGTTGATTAAACATTCGAATAACCTGTGTTAACACTTAGAACCGCATTTGTGTATTATTGTTAAATTTGACTATGACACTAGTGCCACCTGTTATTTACCGGGAAGAGAAAGCATGTCATTTCGTTTATAAACGATAAAGCGAAATAAAGCATTAAATTTCATCAAAAAAATAAATCCAAAGAAAATAAAAATGAAGTATCTAAGATACATTTATTATTTTTAAAGTAATATTATAAAAAAAATATGAAATATATATTTTTATTCGATGTTTTAGTTGAGAAATACAAACGTATTCCATTATCGAACTTCAAATTTGCCACTAAAAACAGGGCTAATCAGAAAGTTATTACTTGCGCATGCGCAGATTGTTTGCAGTATTGAAACTACAAGTTTAGTAGAGAAAAGTATATGAAGTATATACAACTCATTAAAGAACATTGTGAATGTGTGTATTGGGTTATCCTACATTATTTTTTAAATTATCAAGCAAACGTATTTAAAATTGCGTTTAAAATACTATATTAATATTTACTTTTGATCTTTCTTTCACTAAGAGGTAATAATTTTAAATATATACTTTTATTCATTTTTAATATTTAAGAATTGCGCTTGCAAATGTACTACTGACACTAAGAACTTAACCTTATTTATAATAAAGTAAAAAACTTATAATAAAAGTAATAATCTTCGTTATTTGTTTGGTTTTTAAGATAAACTAATATAAATATTTCATTTTCTTAATTGATTTCTTTCATTATATTAAATGTAATCGTGTAAATATATTTTAAAGAAAAAAGTGCAATGTAATTGTCAGAAATATCTATAGTCTTGACACATACTATCATCATACATGGCATACACTCCATTTAAAATTTTTTATATATTTTTATAATCACATATGAAAAGATGTTTATTGATCAATACTATTATTTAAATAATATTATCGTTATTATTAATAGAAATCAAAATGCCAGAAGGAACAATGGATGGTGGTCGCATTATGAAAATGGAGGTTGATTATAGTAACAACTGTGATACAAAAATACCTGAATGTAAAAAGCTTGCTCGAGAAGGAAAGCTACATGATGCTTTAGATCAATTGTTAGCATTAGAAAAACTTACCCGAACTGTATGTATAAATTGATTGAAAAATATTTGATTATCTTATATACTGTCTAACCAAAAACATATAGACACAAGTATACAACATTTTTAGGGAGCTGATATGGCATCGACATCTCGAGTACTCGTTGCTATATGTGAAATATGTTTGGAAGCTAAAAATTGGGCAGCTCTCAACGAGCACATAGTTCTTTTGTCAAAGAGGCGTTCTCAGTTGAAGCAAGCCGTTACTAAAATGGTTCAGGAATGTTGTACTTATGTAGATAAAACTCCAGATAAAGAAACTATGGTTAAATTAATCGAAACTTTGCGTTCGGTTACAGAAGGAAAAGTAAGTTATTGACATAAACAATGTATAACACATTAGTGATTATTTTAATTTATAGATTTATGTGGAAGTAGAACGAGCAAGGCTCACACATCGACTAGCAAAAATAAAAGAGGAAGATGGAGATATTAATGGAGCTGCTTCTGTAATGCTCGAATTACAGGTATATTTAATTTAAAGTTAAAACAATATGCTCTATTTACAAAATAAATTATTAATATTGTGTATTGTACAGGTGGAAACATATGGCAGTATGTCACGTCGTGAAAAAGCTTCACTTATTTTAGAACAAATGCGTTTGTGTTTAGCTAAGAAAGATTTCATGCGAACTCAAATAATAGCTAAAAAAATTAATGTTAAATTTTTTAGCGATGAAAATGACGAAGAAACGCAAGCATTGAAATTAAAATATTACGAGTATGTAGTATTATTATCTATTTTTTTTATTTTTTTATTTTAACGAGAGTGTAACTTCATATGATTAAACTTTGATCTTGATTATTTATTTTTTAAGTCTAATGATGGAATTATCTCGACACGAAGGTTGGCATTTAGAATTATGTCGTCATAATCGAGCTGTACTCGAAACGCCAACTGTTAGAGAGGATCCAGAAAAAAGACATACAGCATTATCCCGTGCAGTACTTTATCTTATACTTGCTCCTCATGAACCGGAACAAGCAGACTTGACTCATAGGCTGTTAGCTGACAAGATGCTTGATGAAATTCCTATATACAAGTATAATATATAAATCGGATATTTTTTATTTTTTAAATATTCATTTAAAATTCGGACAATTTGTTAATACTTTAATACTTTGCAGAGAACTTTTACGCCTTTTCGTTAATCCAGAATTAATTAAATGGTCTGGTCTTTGTGAAATATATGAAAGAGAGCTCAGAGCAACGGAAGTGTTTTCTACATTAACAGAAGAAGGTCGCAAACGATGGGCTGATTTACGTAATAGAGTTGTCGAACATGTAAGTTTAATTCTTATATGCCCTTTACATATTAGGTGGTTTGGAAAGTCAAAAGTTTCGTTTTTCTTTTGTAAAAATGAAAATAATTTTTGCTTCGAGGTTAAACCTAAACCTTTCAAGTAGTCATAAATTAGTTGAATTTGATAAATTTAAGCTCTCGATCGATCTCATGTGTTACTATTTGTCGGTTTGCATCAACTAATGGCCATTATTGTGTCAGCAAAAAAAAAGAAACGACTTTCCGAACCACCTAATATTTGAATATTTTGTTGTTGTTATATATATATATCTTATTAAAAATAAAACAAATTATTTGTTCCTTTAGAATATTAGAATTATGGCAAAATATTATACGAAAATAACATTGACTCGTATGGCAGAATTGTTGGATCTTCCTGTTGAGGAAACCGAATCATGCTTGTGTAATTTGGTTGAAACAGGAGTAATTAATGCACGTACTGATCGTCCAGCTGGTGTAGTACGTTTTACAGGAAGTCAGGAACCAGCAGCTCTATTAGATACGTGGGCTGCTTCCTTATCAAAATTAATGAGTCTAGTAAATCACACAACCCACTTGATTCATCAAGAAGAAATGCTCGCTGTTGCACAATCATAAAAACATTGATTGATATATTTGAATCTTACAAAAGTGTATCGTTCGATGTATTTATTGTGCCCACAGATAAAATTTTATACACTATTGAACTTGGTTCTTTTCTTTTACATATATATATATATATCTAAATAATTTATGTTGGCAATATATATTTTCATTCACAGAGAATAAACAAAAAATTAGGATATATATTATATTGAAATTGAAAACAAAAAAAAAATTATTATAAAGGCACATCAAAAAGTACGTAATAATCAGATAAATAGATTAATTTAGAACGTCTGTGTTCATTCGTCTAATTATTGTTTGCTTCATTCGCTTACTTATTACCAACTATCACATATTACATATAAGCGGTCGATAAAAATGATTTACTTTTTTTTTTTTTTTAAAGACTTACCTTTTTCATTGATGTTCTGTACATTGATACAAAAATTCAACATAAGAATATACTATATATATATAAAATATATATTTTGCGCTAACAATCACGTTTAATATTGTTATAAAAATAAAAATTACTAATAAGTTGTATAAAACAGTACATATACGTACATATATATTTTGATGGATATTCAATTATTTCCTTGTAAGATTATTTCAAACAATTCAGTCATTTTATATAAAAAAAAAAATTAGTAGTCTACTATATATCCATAACGTTTAATATGTGTGGTGCAAATTTACATATACGTTGTGACAGTAACAACAAACGTACAAACGTACTGTTCTCATTTTATCAAATTGTTATTGATTGATATAATTTATAACATTATATATTGCAAAGAAAAGGAACCAAAACAAAAAAAAAAGAAATCTATCATTAAACTATTTATCAAATTATCGGTCATAAAAATGCAGTACATATTCTTTACTTCTTAATATGCATTCATGTTATTATTTACATGTTTTGAAAATATTGCAATCGATAGTTCTTGTATAAAGAAAATTTGGTGATAATAAAAGATACTACAATTTTTATGCTGCTGAGATAGAGATATGAATTAATATTATTTCATAATTATAATACATAAGTGTGTGTGTGTGTGTGTCTCTTTCTCTCTCTCTCTCTCTCTTTCTTTCTTTCTTTCTTTCTTTCTTTCTTTCTTTCTCTCTCTTTCTGTTTTATCGTATATTATAAAAAAATAAAAAAATAAAAACATTGAATTACACTATAGAAAAAGTAAAACATTATATCAATGAATATTTGATTGGACAAAAGTTGTCATTGTAATTTTCTAATATACTTGCACAATAATAGCTGCTAATGAGAATATTTTTACATTGAAATGTAACCAAATATATCCGTGCATATAATAATTAAAATGAGATACAGAGATTTAAGTGTCGATCAAATTCATAATTCTTACATAATTGTTTGTTTTGTTTTTTTTTTTTGTCTTTGTTAAGATATAACAAACGTTATTAATATTTTATTATCTATAATAATTTTTCTTCTTTACTAGGGATAATATTGTCTAATATTTGTTGTCCTTTTAAATAAGAATATGTGTGCATTTCTCATAATAGTAATAATAATAATAATAATAATGAAAAGTTCACATGCTCTGTTAATAATCATAATCTCTAATTATTTTAATGTAGCAAAAGTCGTCTTACTGTATAACGCAAATTATAACCAGGTTTAAATGTCCCCATTCATAAATATGTTTTATATGTGATGTAATAACACTTTTCATCTGTTTTTCTTTTTATATGAAATATATTTTTAATTGAACGTTTAAGGAAAAAAAAAACAAAAGAGAAAAGTAAGAAACATAGAATAAAAGCGATATTAACTTGATTATAATTCTGACTAATGTATAATAAGGTCGTACATATGAATTTATACGATAATACAAAAATATGCTTCTCCTCTTTCGTTTAGATACATATTACATACAATTGCCATATTTTGTTAAACTTTTTGCTATTAATTTTGACAACATGCACCAAATATGAATGAAAATTCATACAACGAAATTATATTTAATAAAAATTGTATTTGATAATTTTAGATTAGCTAATTTGAGGGAAGAGTTATTTGTCGTTCATCGATTTTKTTTGTTTGTTTCTTTTTTTATAAAAATTTTTGTTTGTTTTATATATATATGTATTTTTATTCGATATTGTACAGGTACTAAATCACATTTACGTCTTTCACAAAATCTCTAATTGAATATTGATATTTAATTAATAATAAAACAACATATATATATAATAGTTTGATTTAAGGGGTAACACCACTATAGAGCCTGAAAAAAAAAATCTCTTTTTGGGAATTTTTTTTTTTTTTTGCGAAAACTAAATGAGGAATAGAATTTCTTTTTTTGAGGGTTGGTTTTAATCATATATTATTGAACTATGTAAACAAATTTTTTTATTGAGTTTTCATACAAAATGGCATAGTCGGTATTCCTGACTGAACAAAACCCTGTTGTTTTTTTTTGTTTTTTTTCTAAACGGGCGGACTCCTACCTGGACAACTATGAGACCTAGAATAAAAAGTAAAAGGAATTCTTAATCTATGTACTATTATCTTGAGAAGTACATACGGATTTTTTCCTAAGTCAAATTTTGTGACAATGGCGGTGCAACTTTGATTAAAAAAAAAATCGTCTTTTCGACCAGAAAAAAAATAGTAGAAAATTGTTTTTATAAAATTAAAAGTTTACAATTCAATGAAAAATCGGATATGTACTTCTGTAGATAATACAACTATCAAATTATCTTCAAAATTTCAAGTCAATCGGTTTACATGATGCTCGAGTTTTGAGTCCGCCCAATTTTAAAAATGTAGTTTCAAGATAAACGCATTTAAAGTTTTGTTATCACTCATTCGAGACGCTTTGAGGCGCTTCGTAAAAATAAGATTTCGCAATGTTAATAATTTTGTTGTTGTTGTTGCTTCGGGACGATGTTCATAATATTTTTAGATGTCTAAAGTACACTTTAAGCGTAAAAAAAAACAAAAAAGTCGATTTTTTGAAAATTCTATAATGATGTTACCCCTTTAAAAAGAACTTAGTAAGAACTCAATTGTTTGTGAAAGAAGTATTACGCTATTAAGTTTATAGCATATACATGACAGAAATATCATCAACGTGTATGCGTTTCATATAATAATAATAATAGTAATAATAATAATAATAATAATAATAATAATAATAATAATACATTATATGAACGTTTATGCTATTCCATGCTTATTGTATTGTGCAAATGATTTATTTTCTTTTTTTTTTGTTTTTTGTTCTTTTTTTACTATTATCATTCGTTTAACTATTCTGTATGCTATTGAAAATTTTAAGGCACTTTGTCACTTGGAAGATATATTTTTTTTACATATATTTCTTTCTTTTTTTTCCCCCCTTTTTCTTTTTCTTTTTTTCTTTACCATAAAAATATTCTCCCTATGTTCCCACATTGACTAGTGCTTAGTACATCACAGCAAGCTTTTGCTTAAGTTCTTGCATTAGATGATACACATGGCCTGCTCCATCTATCTATCTATCTATCTATCTATATTATTATATAAATACAATTCTATATAAAAGTCAATAAGAAATATTCTGTACAAAGGACAAAAGCATCTTGCAGTTACAAAATTTGTTGCAAACATTGAAGTACATTGCATTCTACGAGACTATAATAGATTTATATATTATATAATAGGTAGCTTCAGCAGTAGTAAATACCGCATTAATAATATCTATTAATTATAATGTCATACGTAATTACAATTACAAGCATAATACATTTTTTTCTTCTTCTCATCCATTTCTAATTATAAACATACAAAGCACTTTAAGTTCTTGTATTACTTATTATCACTACTACTAATTACTTTTGACATAGACTCGTTGTTTTAAAATCAGATATAATATCTATCACATTATTGTGCCAGTACGCACTATCATTCACTATTTTATATGTATATATGTTTATACGTCGTATATCATAATACGTAGGTTAGAACTTAAATAAGTAGTGGCAAATATTTATTCACAACCGATATAAGAGAACAGACTCCGCTTACGGGTTCTACACAACGCTAGTGACTACTTTGTAGGACAGTAACAGATGCAAACATGTAACTCTTTTGTATCGGTTGTATGAATATATAGTTGCCACTATTTAAGTTCCAACCTACGTATATGCAAAAAATTTGACACTGGCTAGTTCAAATATTTGTAGAAAAAGAGATTACTAAATGCATTATCAATAGCAAATTTTATTTATTTGTTTTTTTAAATTATTCAACGTATTAAGTATAAAGCCTACAACCAGCAAATAAACGAAATTACTTTGCTAATATTTATCTAATACATAATTTATTAATTAGCACCAATTTAATATATAAGTATCCCAACTCTTATGAAGTATTATAGTAATAATCAGTTTTTATGTACATTTTATTTATCATTTTCCTCATTTTAAATGTAAGCTCCTGCACATACATATTTTCAGGAAAATATCGAATTAACTTTCTAATCGTGTATGGTTTAGTTTCATCAAAACTTTATCCTCGATTATATATATATGTATATATTTTATCAATGTTTTCCTAACTGTGCGTGTTTGCATTATCTTTACAAATATAAGACAAAAATTAAGAAACTAAGTACACGATATTGAATTGTTTGTGCTGACAATAAGTACAGCTTTTAGTTGAATTAATTATCCTTTCTCAATAATATAAAATAATTCATTATTAAAATGGAAGCCACTAATAACGGATGTTGTGTATACATATACATATATATGTATATATATATAAAAGAAAAAGAAAAATCCAAAACCAATTGGATTTTTGTTTTTTTAAATTACCCTTGCTGATTCTATTTCTCAGAATGCTTACTTTGTGTTGATAAATTCGAAAGAGTATCAAAACCGTACGAATAACTCATCCAAATGAGATACTCTTTGAAAATGAGAGAGAGATACCAAAGAAGATCCTCTCGTTCTCTTTGCTAATATCTTCGCATAGGCCAAGTAGATTATTACCCTACATGATTCAAAACATACCTCAAGGCTTGCTACGTATATTCTCATTGACATTGATGGTACTGCACGAAACAGTTCCACAATCCAGTTTTGTATCTAATGAAATAAATAAACAAACAAACAAAAAAACATTACTATATAAAATATAAAATATAAGAAAGTAATCTAACTTTCTAAGGTATATATCATATTAAATTTACCATTGATACCAGCTTGTCTAAGAAGAGAAACAGCTTCGGCATAGGAAGGAGGTGGTAACTCATTGGATCCTTGAGCTTGCGTGATGACTTCATAAGAAGGTGGTCCAGGTGTACCCATACCGCTGGTACCGACACTTGGGGAAGCTGCCAATTCCTGTAAATGCTATTGCAATGTTTTATAATTCATAATATCTAAAATTGTTAACCCTTTGAGTGGTAAATACTCTTGGCCAAAGTACTTCCCAGAGATGGAATATTTTATTGTTTGTGTGAGTTCTGTTCGTCGAATAATATTAAGGTTTGCTAACAATATTATTATTTTGGTTGGATAAGAATAAATAATAATCAATATGCAACTTAAAATTGCATTATTTATATATTCTTATCAACAAATGTATCACATATGTGGTTATACTTTATGCTGGTAATTTGTACTAAACGCACATATGCGTCTACAGCACTCAAAGGGTTAAAATATTTTATGTAATAATAATAATAATAATAATAATAATAATAATAATAATAATAATAATAATAATAATAATAATAATAATAATGAAACNTAATAATAATAATAATAATAATAATAATAATAATAATAATAATAATAATAATAATAATAATAATAATAATGAAACAGAAAGATCCTTGAGTATAAAATTATATGTTCGAGAATGATGATATAACGTTATTTTTATATTACAAATGGTTGACAATATTACTGGGTCTATTGTTGTCGAGCTTATCAAAACTTCTGTCTCATGAAATTCATTTTCATTTATGTGTAAATTGTATAATATATATATATATATATATATATATATATATATTATATGTGTGTTTGTATGTACGTATTTATGAAGTTGACTTTTTTTTTTCATTGATTCGTTGTGCGCAATATGCCTGAATATCACAATAAGTAATATATATATATATATATATGTATGGAAATGCATGTTACGTTGATGTATGTTTCATGTGTGTGTATGTATGTGAACGTATTTACGTATATACACATCGCGACATTGGTTAAATAAGTTTGCACACGTTAGCAAATATAACTTCGTTATATTAAACAAAAGAACAAAATTGAATTAAACAAAGAAAGAAAGAGATATTATATATATATATATAGTAAAAAAAAAAGTTAAAATAAATCGACTAACAATATCAATTGATCATTTTAATTTACACAGAAATGATAGATAAAGTAATACAGAAATAAGTATATAAAAAATTGCTTATTTACGTTGCTTATAGATTGAAAAAAGTATTCAAATAATAATTCAACAAAGAGCTGTGCAACGAAACGTTATCGCGGTAAACACAACAAAATTGAAATGTAACCACAATTATACATGTACATTGTTTATATTTTTACCCTATGTGCAAAATAAATGCAATGTAAAGGAAGAATAACAACAACAACACAACACAACAATCAAATGAAAAAGTAGACCAAAGTAAAATGATGAAAAAGAAAAGAAAACAAAAAAAAATATATAAAAGTGAAATGAATAAGATTTGTACCCTGAAAAGTTGTCGTTGATGATAGATCATCTGTATAACGGATTTTCTTCTTAGATATAGCATACACTTAACCGCAACCATAAATCCGGAACTAATGAAGATCGGTCCGATTAACCACATGTGACCAAAATGGGAAAATACATGTCCATCGGAGATATCACCAAGCGCGAACACGGTGATCGTAGTACCAACCGTGAACAAAACAACGCTTAATGACAGATAACTATAGCTGGTGCAATCGCACCTGCCGAAGGTGTTAGGCTCGTCATAACGTTCCTCAATTTGACGTAATCGGTTTGATAGAAATGGACTTTCGAACACCGTAGCCATGATTTTATTTTTATTCTTATTCTTAATTCCTTCTTCTTCTTCTTCTTCTTCTTGATCATGCGACGTTTTTTATTATTATTGTTATAATTTTTTTTTTTTATTTTCTAAACACCAGATTGGTCGATTCTAAGAGATTAGAATTACCTTATTTGGTATCTCTTTTTATTAATTTCCACCACAACAATAGATGATGATTGTAAAAGCACGACGAATATAACACGAAATACACGAAAGAGGTTAGAATTTTTTCATTGTCCAATAAGTGTGCACATATTCATATATACATACATATATACATACACAACAGTTGGATTAATCTTACTCCTTTATTCTTCTTTCTTTCTTTTTCTTCTATTTAAGATATTGCATTCCTGTTTATCCCTTTTTTCATCATCATCATCATCATCGTTATCAACGTTGTTTTGGGTTTATAGAAATATTATCAATGGTCTACTATAGCATCCACACATATATCAGTAACCTGTCTTCTTTGTATTTTTCTCTTTTATCTTCTATATATATATATATATATATGTGTGTGTGTGTGTATGATTTGGTTGCTTTCCTTTCCTTTCCCCCACGTTTTTTTTTAAATTATTAAAAAGAAGACATTCGATTCGCGCCACTTCGCTTCGTCTTTCCGATTGAACAAAAATAACTCGAACTTACGACTCGCTACACAACTGCACACTAACAATCTATCTTCCTCTTTCTCTCTCTCTCTCTCTCTCTCTCTTTCTTTCTTTTTCTCTTTCTCTCTCTCTCACTCTCTCTCACTCTATCTTCTCGTATATTCTTTTAGTTAGTAAGTAGTAATACCAATGCTAATACTAAACTAAACTAATACTAAACTACTACTACTACTACTACTACACTACTTTAAACGATGAATTCTTGCAGGAGAGGCACCCTGCTGCTGTTCCTCCTTTTGCGACTGTTCAACGAATATTCTACGGTAAGCTTTATTTTTATTTTTATTTTGCATAGATACAAGGAATACTTCCTTGAGAACAACGACAGATGGCGTTACATAGTCTGTCTCTTGTTTTTTCACGTATTTTGTATGTAAAATTTATCTTTCGACATCTTTACGAGTATTTCATTAATAGAAATATTAGTAATAATTATAAATAATGACGATAATATTGAAAACTTTGTTATATTTATTTATTTCTTTATTTGTGTAGTTATTTTTCTTATTTTTTTTTTCGACTCTTTTAGTAATTGTACGTTATTCAATGCAATTATATGCGATGTTGCGAATGAGAGCGATTAACGTCTCGTATCGATTACTAATCGTAAAATCGATTAATAGTCGATTACTTCACACAGTCGAAGTGCTATCTAGCGATCAATACTCGGATTAATGTGGTTTAAATGAATCTCCAATGGTAACTTGGATTCTTCACATAGAGATACGCTACACCATAAGTAAATTTTAATATACACTAACTGTAATAATTGCAAATAATTGTTTACGTAAGAAATACAAATATTATATCTGTAAATAAAAATTCTTATATTATTGAGTAATAACATTCTATTGTTATTACAAATAATTGCAAATCATCATCAGGTTTGATCAAATAATATATATCTATCTACACATTAACGCATATGTGTGTGTGTGTGTGTGTGTGTGTGTGTGTTGTGTATGATTGCGTGTATTTTATTATACGTATGAGTGTATATTAAATCGATTGAAAAGATAAATTGAAAGAGTTAAACTAATCCTTTGAAATGCTTGGTCGATAGGCTGGCTGCCAACTCGTCGATTAGTTCCCTGTATATGACCGGGTTCACGTTCTGTGCTAGTCGATGGAGGAGAAAGCAATCGCCAAAAGTAAGCACTTGAACGATGGTATTTGCCTTGGCATGCGCAAGGGTCCTCATCGAAGCTCGCAAAAGATAAACTCTTACCTTCGCTTGAGTGAAAACAATTATTCTGTAACACGAGTATCGAACGAGGAAAATATTGAAGTACAAATTACGTATATACGAGATATGAATGAAATGGGTTAATTAAAGAGATAGAAATAATTAGTGTTTACCTGTAAAAGATAGCAAAAAAGCCAAGGATCATAAGAAACATTAACCAGAACCAAAGAAAAAAGAAAACCTTTTCGTTCATGACGTTCAAAGAGAGAACGCAAAGAGCGTCGTGTATTTGTGTCGAACCAGCCGAACCGAAGCTGTACATCGTACACTTGGTAACCTTTGGAAATAGTCGGGTCATTGGATCTATCATATCGGTTAATTGTTTTTCCTTGGCAAATATAATTACTGCTATTCCATAACGTTTAAATTCACCATCGAATAATAGATCAAGTAGATATAATTGTCCTATCTGCGTGGATTCAACATTTTGTTGAAAAATCATTTTTTCCTCTGTTCTACATTTGTTTTTTTTTTGTTTTTGTTTTTGTTTTTCTTATGTTTACTTACCGTATTAACAAAATTAAAAAGTTCGCAAAGAAAATAACGAAAAGCATAGAAATTGTGTGTAGTACGAAGATCACTTTGAATGAAATAGTCGACTAGTTGACGTTTTCTATCCTCGGTCCAAGTATGTCGGTCCAAAAAAGAAGAAGTGGAAAGGTCCTTCGCGAGTAAAGCGACGGTATCCCTTTCCCATATTCTCCATAATGCTCGCGGCACGTAAAAGAGAATCGCTTGTAAGCCGAGAATAAAGCAGACCTGTTGCGTGAGAGACGCGTCTCTGTTGTTACCTAACTCGCGTTGTTTTCTCTCATGGACAGAAATTTCAACGACGAAACACCTTTTGCTTCGGACAATTTTACGTATAAAAAACGAAAGAGAAAGAGAGAGAGAGAGAGATTTTAATTGATGCCCATGGGGACACGTCAACGTTTACCTTGGTTTTTTGTTTTCTTTTTTTTTTAAATTTGACGCGTTTATAAATCTTTTTATAATTTTCAAAACTACCTATCGTAATTTTGATAATATTTTCTCGACATAGAACAACAAATCGTTGAAAATTTCTATTTAATTTTGTTCTCTTTCATGAAACTTTCAAAATTTGTTTAATAAAAAGAAATTCTAATTACATGTTGTTACAAAATTAAACAATATTTCATACATCGTCGATAATCGTGCCATCGAACGCCATCTATCAGTAAACATTTTTTAAGTATAAACCCCCTTTTTGTTAGGCAATCCTCCATACACGTATGAAACAATATTGACGTAGTCTATTCAAAAACAAGGGTTTTAAACAAATATTTCGACTGATAGATGGCGTTCATAAGCATTATTTCGAAGTGTGCAGGAAGTGATGTCTATTTTCAGGCGCGATTGTCAATTGTAAATATTTTATTAACAAAAGTGTAGCAACACGTAAATAGATTTAATTGAAAGAACATTTCTGTAACATTTGAATAAATGATTAGTAATGAATAACTGTCTAAGTTATCTGTCAATATATACACACATATAATGTGATGCTTTATAATGAATAAATTCATTTGAATAATTAATATTACTTAAAATGTCAAAGATGTAAAGGTGACTTCTGATAAAGTTTCTGTCCATTAATATAAAACATTTGAAAAGGTAAAAATCTAAAGTGACAGAATAAGGATATTATTACTAACCCACTGATAATAACGATGGTAGTATAATTCGTCGTCCTGTAATGTATTTCCTATTCCGGGACTTGCGACAGTTCGACCTGGTATTCCCTTTAAGTGACGTGCTACTGTAAACGTACTGTATATCCAGCAGTATGCGTTCAACGTCGTTCTGTCTATCGGGGGAGGGGGAGGAGGAGGGGGGGGGGTGGTCAGAGAAATATCATAAAGAGAAGTAAGAAAGTGGTAATTTATGAAGATGGGAAAGTTGAAGGGTAGGTGAGGGGGGTGATAAATATGTAAAAAGAGAGTGACGTTGACATCCACCATCCCTCTTGGTATCTTTCTGTTTCTCTTTTTCATTTTTTCTTAAATTAGTAACTAAGTAAGAGAAATTCTCTTTAAAATGCTAGGGCTGACTTTAAAAGAGAAAATCTTTTGTCCATGATGGTGTGTTGTCCTTGCTAAGAGGACTCAGCAGTTCTTTTAAAAAGTGGTACTTTCGTCCAGCCTCGAGCTATGTCCGATAACAACCACTAAACTACGTACGCACGAGAATGTGCGTGACAAAAGAAAAGAAAAGAACAGAAAAGAACAGAAAAGAACAGAAAAGAAATAAAGAAAGCAAAGAGGGAAAAAGTGTCTGTTAACACTTTAATTTGAAAAACCTTCGAGGTATTTGCTCGATGTATTTTTCTTGTTGCGAGTGTTAAAAGTGCACTCTTCACATCGATTCCATGTTTACCAACGACACTTAGAGTTCGTAATTTCAAGACAAATATTTTCTTCCCTCTTTCTCATCCTCTCTCTCACCCACTCTTTTCTTTCTCCCTTATTCCGAAGCTTTTCTGTTATCCAGTTTTTTTTCCCCTTTCCTTCCAGCTATTCTTTCCACCTATTCGCTCAGCTCATTTTCACGCGATAGGTGTTGTAATCGTTCTTGCTGGCGCTTAATGTACCTGTTAAGCTTTCCTCGATGTTTAATGAATCGAGGGACACTACGGTAGCACGTTTAAAAGTATCTGCCCTACTATTTATTCCGAGTAGATTGCTTTGCCACATTTACATTCTAAATTCTACATTCTACACATTCTACGATGGAAAATTGGTAATCGCAATTAACGTTAATTAGAAATGGCAGTTTCGTGTTGAATAATCAAAACATTTTATTACTTTGATTTTTTACTTTTATACTTATTTTTGTTTATCCCTATAGAACGGGTCTCTGATTGGAGAAAAAATTGGGAAAGAAAGAGAAAAAAAGAAGACATTAAGAAAATGCAAGACGAATGATACTAAGTTTGGTTTCAATGGAAAAGACAAATATAACTGCTTACCAATGCTGTGATCGGAGATGCAACTAATTGGTTCTCCTATGAACTGTTTAGCTGTTACAAGAGTGGCACAAACAAGAAAAACAAGAACCGTAAAGCGTGAATGTAACCTGAATGCAATGTTGTCAATGTGAATTCGATCTTCTCGAAGAAAACACTTTATGGGAGAAAATAATTCCAACATTCCACCAACTATTTCTTCTTCTTCTACTTCTTCTTCTTTAAATCTTTTTCGAGATTATAGAAAATAAAAGTAATTAGAACTTTTTTTGAAAACTAAAAGAGAAAAATACAGACAGACAGATAACTAGAATTGAAAAACTCAAGGTTCTTGTAACAAAAAAGAACAATATGACAGGTGTCAATTCAATGGACAATTTCAAACTGATATTATATTTTATCGATTTTTCTTTAAAGAAAATCGATTAACTTGAAGTATATTTTTTTCGACTTATTATTAATTAATTATTATTTAATTATATAATATAATAATATACTATATTATTATTCGCGCTCAGGGACAGGAACAACGTTAATAATAATAATATATATATATTTTATAAATTAAGATATAAACTATCGTATCTTTCAAGTTGGATGAAACTGCACACAGTGTGTAAAATTTTATTAAAATCGGTTTAGTCGTTTAAGAGTTCATTGCGGACAAACAACGTGACACGTAATTTTATACACGATATTTCTAAAAATATCAAATATGAAGTAATCAATTTGTTCAGTTTTATTTTCTCAAAAAAAAGACAAAAACAAAAAATATAAATTACTCGAAACATTAAAAATATTCGTTAAACACGATTACAGTGGTCCAACAAAATATGATATATCCAGGTAACTTACCAAATATCCCTATATATAATGGTTTGAGTAAAAGAAGCTTTAGTTGTGGTATAGCATCTTTTAGAAGAATACAAATACGAAGAAAGATAGGAGAAGGTGACAAAGCGACACCATAAATTTCACTTACTATTTGCTTGTTTGTGAGCTTGTGATTTTCTTAAGGTGGTGATACAAGGAAAATAAAAGAATAAAAGGAGTAGAAATAGAAAGAGATGAATAGACAGAAAAGACTGTGATCGAAATCCATTCGATTAAGACGAATTTTCTGCTCTGGAAATGTCGTCACCATTTTCTTGGACAATGATTAAGAGAAACACATCCTGACTTCTTTCATTCTTGGGATATAAGGAAATATCAAAATATCAATCTTCTAAATAGATTTTTCTTCTCTTTCAAAGTAAATCTCTTCTCCTGAAAAACAAAAAACAAAAAAAAGGATAAAATAAAAGGAACCTCGTTGAAAACACAGAGAAGATTCTTTTTAACCTCAACTTTGAGGTGAAACTTTATTAGTAAAAAATATAGTAATTATCATAATCGCAGTTACATATCGATGAGTTATCGTTATACCGGTAATTCAATGTAGCGCTGTGTCATGAACTCATAAATGCACGTCTATTGATATGCGTACGCGCATATGAGCTCGGCTAATTATTATTATTATTATTATTATTATTATTATTATTATTATTATTAATATTAATATTAATATTATTATTATTATTATTTTTATTATTTATTATTATTATATTATTATTATTATTACTTTTTATTTATTACTTTTTTGGTTGTTGTAAATATTTTTTTATTGTTGCTGTTACTGTCTCGTTTTTGCTTATAATTTTTATTATTCTCTCTCTCTCATTCATTCTCTCTCTCACACACACACACACACTCTCTCTCTTGATCATTATGAAAATTCATAAAATCCAACTTTACAATAATCTTCAGTTGGGGTGGTGGTAGCCATTTTAATAACGGCTCGCTCGCTCTCTCTCTCTTTCTCTCCCAACTGTTTTGTGTGTGCGTATTAACTAGAAGATTGTCTAACAACTACGGAAAAAAACACGATCTATGTATATGTACAAGCATAAACGCGTTGTCTTATCACATTTAAGGCTGACCCAGACGGAGCTCGCACTTTTCATTTCGACGTTCGTCTCTTGAGAATCACTCTGGGATGTGTGTTGTGTGTTGTGTCGAGAATACGCTCACAGTCCTCGCTCACGTCCATTTTTCCTTTCCTTTTTTTTTTTTTTTTTTTTTTTTTTTTTTTTTACTGTATTTTTCACCCTTCGTTATTTTCCTACCCTCTCGTTTTCTCTCCTTACACTTTTTCTCCTTTTTTCGCACGAACACGCTCGTATACACGCCCAATTTTCTTTACCATCTTTTTTTGTTTTCTTTTTTTTTATTTTTTTTATTTTTTTCTTCTTTTCTTCTTTTCGCTTACTTTTTCTTTTTTTTCCTTCTCCGTTAGCTTAACGTTCAATGTTGGAATAAACTGCACCGGCACGAACAAATTTACATCTTTTCGACGTTAGCGGTCTTGAAAAGGGCCATAACGTTGGCATACGTGTTCTGAAGGGATATATGCCGGAGAAAGAAAGAAAGAAAGAAAGGAAGAGGGGAAAGTAATAGAAACCAAGAGAAAAAATAGAAAAAAAAATAGAAAAACAAAAATGAAACCTAAACGAACGAACGAACGAACGAACGAACGAATGTACGAACAGTCGAATGGGGTTGAGTGAGGGCTGGGGGAGTAGACAAAATCCTAGATTCTTAACGATAAATTATTACTTGTCGGGAGATTAACCCTTTCGCCATTACGGGCGAGTATAGTCGCTCTAACATAAAATGCCACACTCAAATACTACGGACGACTATAGTCGCTATGCATAAACGCGGCCACTGTCGATTTTACTCGAGCACCGTGCACATTTTTGGTCGCCCTTAGCGAAAGGGTTAAAACAACGAGTTTAAAACCATTCCCATTTGATAAAGGTAATCGCGAAGCTATGCACTTTTTCTTTCTCTTTCTCTCTCTCTCTCTCTTTCTTTTTCTTTCCTTCTACTATCTTGATGGCCGACACGAGACGAGCATCGCGTCTATTCATCCCCTGCCGGTAATCAGGGGAAAAGAAGAAGAAAAAAAAAAACAGAAAAAAGAACGACGAAATAGAACTAAACGAATTTTTCTCTTTTTGCAATATACTTTCAGTAATTTTCGAACTCTCTCTCTCTCTCTCTCTCTCTCTCTCTTTCTCTCTGTTATATGAGTTGCATGTACTTATGAATGTGTATGCTTTTTATGTGACTGCATAAGTACATAACTTTAACATTTCGCGCTTAACTACCTTGAATTTCCTTTCTCCCTTTCATTCCTCTAACCCCCTCCCCTCCACCCCATAATATATTTATGTACGTATTTATATATGGATTAACAAGTTTTGCAAAATGGTTACACTCAACCCTCGGCAATTTTGAAATCGAGTAAATTTATAGTTTGAAAATTGTTATTTTGGTTTTCAAATGTAAATTTATTTTGATCCGGTATTTTTGGTTATAATTTTTTTTTGTTTATTTCATTGCGTTTCTTTGCAATATTTTTTGAATCACTTATTTTAATATAAAATGAAACTATTTTAATAATTGTGTGTGTGTGTGTGTGTGTATGATGCAAAACAATTTTTATGGACTAGTGGTAATTTGTGTCATATGAAATTCACACAATTATGGGATTTGTATCCGCGTTTAAAATTATTTTCTTGTTGTTGTTGTTATTTCAAGCACTACTAGGTTTCTGTATAATTATATATATATATACGGTTTATAGTGTGTATATTTTCCAAGTATACTTTTGCACACACTATGTACATAAATATAAAATAATATAAAATTGTTGAGGATACTCAGCATCGCGTATTTCAACATTTTTAAAGCGAATATCAACAATAGGATGAATTAAAAAGTCGTACGTACACACCACTGTGTGTGTTTGTGTGTGTGTGTGTGTGTGAGTAGGTTGTGTATATGTGTTTCTCGCGACGTGTAAATGAAAATCTCATTGTTTTTTTTTTTCGTTTTCATTTCATTTTATTTGTATCTTATTTTCAAATTAAAACAAAATTTTGTTTCAACCAATAGAAAGAACGTTTTGTTTCTTCCTTTGTTTTTTTTTTTCGACTTAATTTTCCCTCATATTATCTTTTATTTCATATTTTTCATTTTATTTTTCGAGCAACTCGAGTAAAACGCGAAAACGCGAGATGATGATCTTTTGGGTTAGAACAAATTACACAAAATTTCGTGTTTTTATTTTAACAAGTCAAATAATAACAATAATAATAATAATAATAAGTAATAATAATAATAATGATAATAATAATAATAATAATAATAATAATAAAAATAATAATAATGAAGATGCGATCTAAAAGTAGGAAAATATACGAAAGGATAGGTTCCCTTGGGCGAGTAACCAGAAACGCTTTTGTTTCCCTTCTTTAACGAACTTTTATGATATTATTATTTCGCGATAAACTTTAGCATCGGGCTGCTTCCTCAACTCGCCATTACTCTCCTCCACCACCTCCTCACCTCAGTTTGCCTTTTCCATGGACGTATCCTAACGAGAAAATAACAACGGCTTATGCCGGACCCGCGCGTACCAACGGATAGAAAGGATTTACGACTTTATCGAGAATTCATTTAGCTTTTTATGAAGCTACCAACCACCACCACGGCAGTGGATAGTCCAGATGGGAAGAAGTTTGGTTAGTTGAGATTGTCACATTTTTTCTATTATTGATTCTTACCGAAGGCAGGATTTAACAAAGAGAAAGAAAAAGAGAACAAAAATACGAAAGAGAATGTAGAATTAAAAGAAATAAAAAAAGAAAACAACAGAAAAAAAAGTCAGATATAATAACCGACAGATAAGAGAAAATAGATTACCAGCGCGGTTAAACTTAAATCTAAATTTGACGAGAAAATAATAATAAAAGAAAAAAGAAGAAGAAGAATAAAAGAATTGAAAAAAAGATTCAAAATACTTAATGTGGATTCTCATTTTCTCCCTGTCGGTTCCGTCGCGAGTCATCTTAACAATGTTCCTTAATAAAATCTGATATAACTTTGTTATTTTATTTATATATATATATAATTTATTATTTATATTTATATTTATATTTATATTTATATATATATATATATATTTATATATTTAAAAATTTGCATTAGTCCTCACCGAACACGAACGTCCATTAATTAATTTTTTTTTTTTTTTTTATAACTGTGAGCAAGAATCCGTGCATCATACCTTTTTGTTTGTTTTTTCCCCATTATTCGTTTCCATTGTTTCTTTTACGAAATATTCCTCCGTATATATATATATATTATAATATGGTTAGTTTGAAAAATGGCCGTCAAAATGCGGGATAGAATTTTCATTGGCACTTTCGCGTCCTGGGACCTATGGGAATACACGGACGCGTGTTATTTTGCAAGTATATGTATATTCTCTCTCGCAACTCATACGGCGATGTAACGATAAACTTTTTAACGACTAGTAATAACTGTTGCGAGTTGACAGTTGTTTATTATCATTCGGTTTAGGTACGAAAAGTAAGATATTATTTTGGAGGAAAAATCGTGCAAGTTTGAGGAAAGTTTTGTCGTCGTGATCGAGCGAAGGAGAACAAAATGATCGACCCAACGGCGACTATTACGACGACGACGACGACGACGACGACGACGACAAGCACGAAATTCGCGTTTTTTGCGCTCGTAATTCACGAAAGGATTGTAACGACGATATGCTGAAATTTGCGTCAGCTCAGAACGCTAATACGGTACGTGAATGTCTCTAGAACGAGAACGGCGTTTACAAATACGACACACCACGATGAGGCAAGAAACTGCAAGTAGTATAGTTAAGCCAGCACCAAGTCCGGCACCAGCCCAACCAGCAGGACCAACGACACTTCCACCGTTCGATCCAAGGGGACCAGCACAGCTTTCGAGAGACTCGTCGTTAGGTTCAGGATGACTGTTGTTACTGTACGGGATTATGATACTCGAACTAATACTGGGACAATTGACAACACCGTTACATACCAATCTCGTGGGTATGCAACCGGCATCACCTGGACAACGGAAGCCACATTCCTCGTCGAGTTTTTGCGTATTCAGTCCACCCGAGCTGTCCCTTGGCAAATGATAAAGTTCGGTCCAAGCGATTTTAAAGGCTACTCTTGCAGGAGCCATTGATCCGGTAAATTGAATAATTATGTTTGAATATTCCGTGTCGTCGTGATCAATTGGTAAAATTTGACTAGCCGAAATTATCGGCATTTCTCTAACATAGCTTACGTTCTCCCCGCAAATCCCAAGATAGGGATCGCTCGATCCGGGAAGAAAGATCTCGAGTTTGCCATCCTCGCACGAACGAGAGGCAAATTTTATTTTGTCAAAATGTAGCCACAAGTCTCGATCCAAATTGACTCTTAACTCCCAAATACACTTGATCGATCTCGGTGGTGCAACGAATCCTAGTACCTCGTAATGAGGAAATTCGATCTCGCCGTCGGTGGTAGCAGGTAATATGGCAGGACCACAGAGTGGACTGTGAGCGAATTCGTAATTGGCTTCGAAAATCGGCGACGGTTGTTTGAAGTAATTCGCTGCAGCTCGAACACCGTCTATTAGAAACTTTAGTTCTAGTTTCTCGCCACGGGATACTATTCTGATAGGTGATATCGGTGTACCATCCTCCTCGTCACGACGACATATACAAGTACCTTTAACACCATCCGGTCCAGGTTCTCGTACGATCAATCTATCGACTCGACTCTCCCAACAGTGACCACAGTGACCCGTGGAACGTTCCTTGAACGATACCGATTCGATCGTTAGAATCACTCGAGCGAAAAGTCTTTTGTCCGTGAGAAATGTATACGTGCAGGAAAGATCCACCGGTGGGTTTCCAGGTCGTTTATAAATCAACGTATTCAGGGGTGATCTCAAACGTCCAGCACGATCTCTCCAAGAAGTAAACTTTTCGTCGCATTCTGTGCCAGGTACAGGCTCTCCAAATCTCGTAGCATTAAAGAAATCGTAATGTGCCCAATAATAAAGGGAACTACCAGAATAACTGCCGGTTTTACTTTCAAATCTAACGAATAAAGCGTTGGAGGTTGAGACAAAATCGTGCTTCTCCATGGGTTTGCTGAAGGTATCACAAAAGGTCTTGATTATTCTAGCATCGTCTGGCCAATCCGCATCGTAGAGAGTAAGGCTCTCGCCGCAGTCACCGTCGTAAGGCTTGATGGGTGATTCGATTCGATTAACACGGAAACTTGGAAAATAAAGTCGGGCAATTTCGCCAGGGCGACCTCTGAGCAAATAGGTACAACTCGTATGAGGTGGATACCAGTGGGCGACGGACAGAAAAATACCTTCGTTACCGCGTTCAAGGGACTCGCTGTTGAGTAGCCAGTCGCAACTACCGTTTTTTACGCCCGCCGTCTCGACGTGACCAGGCCAATTGCCAACATTGAAGTGAAAACCCGTGTTGAGTAGGGGACCGGCTGGTGATGAAACAAATTCGACATAGAGATCCTCACTGGTTCCAATTATACTATAGGGAAATTTCCCCATACCGCAGAATGTACCGATCACCGGGCTATTTTCATCCTTCCCATCAAAGACACGTATATAATCGTAGGGACAATGTTCCGAGCCGGAGCTTATCGGTCTCATCGGGCAGGTCATTATATTCTCGCATCGTTGCCCGTCGATATTGAACTCCTCGTTTTCTATGTAGAGCTTTATAAATGGCAAGCGTGTATTAAGCTTGTATTTACAATGCAAAGCTCGTGGATAAATACCCGGAAAGGCCGGGCTCTGTACGTAGCACGTTTGCAATCTGCAGTCCTTAAAAACCCTCTCGCAGTAACTCCCAGGCACGATCTCGCCCCTTCTGTTTGGATAAAGTTCTGGATGCTGGCCGTACCTCAGGTAAACGTCGAGCTGCTGCTCTGCCCGCGAGTCGAAACTGAAGTAAGTTTGGTCCGTGAAGTTCTCTGCGTGGAAGATCACTCGTACGAAACTCGTCTCGGAAATGAACGTTTGCGGTTGTTCGGATTCGCCACAATAGACACCCGGGTCTTTACGATTGCTCACCTCGGTTTTCGTGTTGCCATCTATGATCTGCAACAAACAAATTAAAAGGAAGAACAGAAAGATAGACAGAAGGAAAGAAATAAATAATGGAAATAATAAAAAAAAAACAAATAAGAATTTCTTTCTTTCTTTCTCCTCGTCCAACCAACTCGTTCTCCTCTCGAGACGCCCTTGTTTTTTCTCAAATTGATTTTCCTCCCTACTACTACCACCCCACTAGCTTTCTACTCGTCGGAGAGTCCCAGGGCCAAAGAGGGGCAAGTGTTCTCGCTGGAATTAATCCGCGGGAGGGTGCGAGAAGCAGTGGAGCTTGCGTAAACTTTGCTTTCCGGCGAACTGTCCTTACGATTTGTGTTTCTACCATAGTAGTCGTAGGTGTGTTATTCCTCCAACGTACCGTTACAAGAATCTTATTACCAAATACACTGGACTTACCTGAAAGCCTTCCAATTAAAATTTAACAGACAAACCTAGGAACTTGTATCTCACAATGGTGAGAAAACACGAATCGAACATGAAAACTTATCCTACCAACAACTTGCAAAACATTTCAACGAAACTTTACTTACTAACAAGAAGTAAGAAAATCTTAGTTAAGTGAATTTATTTGTCCAAGTCTATTATTTAGATCCATCCGTCCATCTATTTATCTATCCATCTATCTATCTATTTATCTAACTATCTGTATGTCTATCGAAGAACATCCGACGTTTCTCAATTTACGAAGGAAATGGTGAGAGTTGTGGGAAGGTTAACGAGACGATAGAAGGATAGGAGTCGAAAGCGGAAGGCGAAGCATATCTAGTGTTGCGCGCTAATTAGGCTTTGCGGTAGGGGCCATCTCGCAAATTCAATACCCCAGCTGTAGTTCGCATGTAAACGATCATTGCGATAAGCCGGCCAGGATAAAGCGAGACTCTGTTCGGTAGGATTAATAGACCCATTACAATCTATACGCGTGATCGAGTTCCGTCCATTTTGCCCTGCTGCGATTGCCAGTCTGTTTGCGAGCTCGACTTATCTTTTAACGCGATCTCTAAAGAGAGAACGAGAGAGACAGAGAGAGAGAGGGGGGNGGGGGGGGGGAGGGAGAGGAAAGAGGCGGGATGAAGCGCTTTGATGGTTGTTCTTCCTTGATAAAGAAAGATAAAGCAAAAGGGAGAATATTTACTAAGTTTCTACTTGGCTAAGTAGAAATGACTTGGTTGTGATAATAATGGACATTAAATGGATTAAATAAAAAAAAAAAAAAAAAGGTATAATAACCTACTCGAGGATCGAAGCGAACTTGCTTGTCTGTAGATAATTTGAATAATTTAGAAGAAAAGTAACGAATAGATAAATAAATAAATATTATTATTGTATCCTAAAAAAACAAAAACTATTCTCTCAGTCGTTAATAATAAGTTATTAATAAACTGTCAAAGGTATGTTCGGTAGATCCTTTGAACGTACATTTATTCGACTTTTAGTCGAACTCAAAGAGGGAGATGTTCAATGTTCTTACAAGCATGTGTATCAATACTAGAACATCGTTACATAGCAAGTCATCGTATCGTCCGTCTGTTCAGCAAACGTTGCTTACACGATGTTGTCGTCGGTACCGTAATCAAAGTTTCACTTGATCGTACTAGTGTATATATATACACATATATACTTGTCTCTATGAGTAGCAGTAATAGTGGTGGTGCAAAGACCTTTTACCAAAGCCCTCTCTTACCAAACCATTTCTACCTACTTAAATACCTAAATACCTACATAAATACTTACCTATCTATCTATTTATCTATACGTACGTAAGCCAGTATAATACGATTTCATAGGTGAATTTACGGAAACTATGGCGGCTTGAGGATATCAAAGCAAAACGTATTTATCAGGCTCAAGAGAATCTATCCATCAGCGTTATCTTGTCGCGAATTTATTTTTAGCTACGACGTAAAATATTGTCGCATAGGCAAATCTACATACATACACATATATATATATATATATATCTTTATATCTATCTCTATTTATCTATCCATCCATCTATCTATCTGTCCATCTATGTATGCATCTATCTTTTAGTTCTTTTCAAACCACTTTCTTTCACGAAGAAACTTATATAAAGTAATTCATAAAGTTTAAATCTTACCTACAGTTTATTGATATATATATATATGTCTGATGATATAGTCGAATTTATTTAATCTAAAAAAAAATCTATAAAAAAAAGTAAATATATACCATTTGAATAATTTTGTTGAAATAATTTCGTTTTTTTTTGTTTCACAAATGAACAAGCTAAATGTGGTACATCTTAATCAGAACTTTACCAGAAATGACGAAAAAAGTAAATTTGGTAAATCAATTTTTTGAACAATTGGAGTTCACTGAACACATTCTTTTTGTAAACGGTATATAATTTTTTGTTTGTTAAACGATGACGATAAATCTAGACGTTAAATTTCTATTTTTAACTGTGGTAGTAAAAGTAGACTTCTTGAATAATCGAAAGGCAAGAAAAGGTTTTAAATGACGTCTGACATGTCACTCGTGAAAGAATAGATTAAGATTAAAATTAAAATTAAGATTAAAATAAAGATTCATTTAAAAAGAATAAAAATAATCAATAAACGTGATTAACGAAAATAATATACTGTGGTGAAAAGAAAAAGAACTTTTCGACCAATTGTCAATGTTTTTAAGATTAAGATTAAATTAAAAAGAATAAAAATAATCAGTAAACGTGATTAACGAAAATAATATACTGTGGTGAAAAGAAAAAAGGACTTTTTGACAAATTCTCAATGTTTCTTTTTACGACATAAATAATAATCATAATATATACGATAAAAAACACGATCTTTAATCGTGCTCACTCTGTCGTAGTTATGTATCACGAATAATACGATTTCATAATCGAGATATCCATGCTCGAAAAACTTTATCCCTCGAAACTTTATTCGTGAAGTTTCTTTGTACTTTTTAATAATTCCTACTATCGTTCGAGAATCGCATATCTGAATGGGGGCCCTCCAGCTAAGAGACAATAAATTATCCACGATAAGATATGGGAGCATATACCTACTACCCCATCGTGGAGGAAAAATGAAAGGATAGTTTAACAAAAAAAAATAAAAAAAATAAAAAAAATAAAAAAACCGAGAAGAAGAGACAAGGAAAGGTAAAAGTAAGTTTTAAAAAGAAATAAGTAAAAAAAAAAGCAAGATAGAAAAAAAGAAAAAAGGGAGAAAAGAAGAGAAGAGAAGAGAAGAGAAGAGAAAAGAGGAAACGAATTCTGATCGTTCGTAAGTAGAAAACGGTACAATGGAAAGTATGGGGGAAGATCGTAATAACAATGATGATATTCGTAGGGTTTTCAGAGAGAGAAAGAGAGAGAGAGAGAGAGAGAGAGAGAAACCCCTTCGTCGAAGAAGCATCTAGTATAATACTTTAAAAGTACCATAATTGTGGTAGAGTTCCTACCAATGCGAGTGGAGGTGATAACAGAGAGGGTTGAGGGAATGAGAGGAGAATGAAGAGGAGGAGGAGGAGGAGGAAGGTGGGAGTGTAGTTGGAGGTAGAGGAGGAGGAGTAGAGGGAGAAGAGGAAAAGGGAGGGAAGAGCTGCTCGGTGTTAGGAAGATCAATAGTCGTTTTGCAACGACGTTAGGAGTACTCTAGTGTGCATTACGGACGATATTTACCAACGAATATAGCAATTTTATTCACCGCTTTTATCAGCGTTGATTAACTCTTCGTAAGCTCTAACCGGTTATGTGTTTTAATGAGGAGAGAATGAACGAACGAACGAACGAACGAACGAACGAACGAATGAACGAATGAACGAACGAAGGAAATATTTCTTACGATGGAAATTTCTATTTCTCCCTCTATCTATTTATCTCTCTCTCTCTTTCTCTTTCTCTTTCTCTTTCTTTCTAGTTTCTCTTTCTTGCAGAGCAAGGAAATTCTCTTAATTTTCGCAGCTTTGGCTTTGCCAACGTATGGTAAATTTCGAAATATGCGGGGCAGCCCTTTCCATCCTCGATTAACGAAGATTATTCACGGCTATGTACCTTTCTGACTTAGAGTTCATTCATATTCGAGTTGGTATACTCGTCTGATTTTCAAGTAATGCTGAGAGATATGTATGTATGTATGTATGTATGTATGTATGTGTGTCGGCGGTATTTATGTATGAGTGTGCTCGTGCGTACGTTCGTGAATTTATAATGGAAGGAAGAGGATTTTGATTGGTTATCATATATATATATATATATATATATTTTATTTATTTATATATACATATAGATATATATATATGTTATTCACATATACAGTGAAATTGATGATACTCGATAGATGCGTAAAATAATGAACGTATAGTTCGTTTGTTAGTACGAAGCTAACAACGAGTATGCGTTCTTAACGAGGAATTAAACGTTATTAATTCTGTACACTTAACGATTTATATTATTGTTATGCATATACAGTTATGTATATTCATATTTACGTATATATATATTATTCTTCTTCTTATTATTATTTATATATTGTGTGTATAGATATATACACAAGTGACACAAAGTTATTTAAATAAAAATACATGATATCATTGTAATTAATCTTGATAAATTTTACATTATTGTTTTCTCTACACATTTTATTTTACTTCTATTCTTTATTGTTCTTTTCATCTCAATTTAACTTCATTCATTCATGCACAATTTGACTGTTAACAAACAAAAAAAAAAAAAAAATCCATAAATTTATAATAGATAAATCGTATGATTTATCTGATATAAATGATTCTCAAGATTTTCATGAAACCATTAAAAGGGATTCGTTTGAAAAATTGTGTTCGTAACCATGGATAATAATAATAATAATTGTACTATATGTACGTGTAATTTATATATGTGTGTGTGTGTAAAAGAGGAGAAAGAAGAGGCCTTGTTTTTTTGTTCTTTTGGCCTTTCATAATATAGCCGAATACCCAGGGCCAATTTCGCTCGTCTAATATTCTGACTGTTCCACCGGACCAACGCGCGCGCAATTTGTTCCGCTAATTAATTGCACGACTTTAGATGAAGGATAGCTTGCCCAGCCGTATTTCTCTCGTTAATGGACGTCGCACAATCAGCCGTCCAAGGCACTATGCATTTCGCTACGAACAATGCGTTTTCATCCATCCTACCCTTCCTCCTCTCGTCATTCTCCTCATTTCCCCATTCCACTAAGTCTCCTCGTCCCCTTTTCTTAACCCCTCTCTCCCTCCCTCCCTCCCTTTCACCCCAATCCAACCTTCTATAGAATCATAAACGATTTTAAGCGATCCTTAATGCAATAAGAAATTTCCTTTCGAACCAACAAAAGAATATCCTTCCATCATCTAAACAGAAACGTTTCTACCCATCACCTTTCAAGAATTTCACACAATCTGAATTTTCAGATTAATATTTGATCTTCATGCTGTTTAGAAATGTCGTTGATATTTTCGTGACGTTGGAAAAACTTTAAAGTGAACTTAAATCATGTAAATAAATAAAATTATGCGAAATGTATGTGTGTGTGAGGCAGGGGTTTTTTTTTTGTTTTTTGTTTTTTGGTAATAATTTGTGTGCATACGTGATTTAGGTATTATTGTTATGTGAAAAAAAAAAAAATGAAATAAAAACAAGAAACTTACCTGCAGATAACCACCGGAACAAGTTGTAGCATTTTCCAATACGCCAACTTTGAATTTTTTGAAACGTACACGAAGAATCCAATCTCTAGGTGTACCACGAAAAGCACGAAAACGGTACCAACAGTAAAGTGGTTTTCCCATGTTGGCAGCGGTCACTGCAGGACTAGAAACATCCTCGTAGATGTCCACGGTCTTGTTGCAGTGGCCACGATCCGCTTGTAAATGAAAAATTCATTTGTTCGTTAATTATCGTGAAATTTTTTTACTTTTCTTTTTAATTAATTCAAAAAATATATATATCTGAACATATTTCAAATTTGTATAAGAGGATTGGTCGATGTATTCTGATCGATCGATATTTAATCATTTATAATATCGATAAAGATTTTAACAAATTTTCCTGCATTTTATCTCAATTATTTTCTATACGTTTACATATGTGTAGTACATATGTGTGTCTGTGTATGTGTATGTGTATGTGTGTGTGTGTGTGCACACATTAATAATGAAAATCTTTTTCTCTCATGAATATTACAGATACTTGATTAAACGAATTTTATTTAAAAAAAAAAAGAAAAATTACATTATTCATCGATAACGATCAAGTTTAACTTAAACGTTCTGTAAAGGATTAAAAAAAAGGAAAAAGAAAAGCAAACTTTTAGGAAGAAAAATATGAGAAAGATAGGAAGAGTTAAAAGGGATGGATGAGATATAAAGGAAAAAAAGAAGGGGGAAAAAAAAAAGAAAAGGGACAGGGGAAAGTCAAGAAGACGAAGAAGAAGCGATAGTCGATCATCTTGTTGCACGACACTCATAATCCCCATCCACTCGTAACCCCCTAGTCATGTATCTTCCAGGCGGCCCTCTCCGGAGGGTGGTCGTCGTCATCACTCGAGTTCCCTTTATGTCGTTGTCATTGTCGTTGTCTTTGTCGTCGGTTGATGCCACCAACCCAGAGTAGTATCAGGTGGAAAAAAAAAGAAAAGAAAAAAAAGGAAACAGAAAGAGATAGAGAGAAAGAGAGAGAGAAAGAAAAAGTATCTTGGCGAGATACCAACGAGATCATTCAAGGAGAAGTGTCCTATTAGAACGAGTATTATCAAAAGAAAAGAAAAGATAGGAAAAAAAAAAAAAAAAGAAAAAAAACAAAGGGAAAGGATGAAAAGAAAGTATGAAAATAAAGCAAAAACACAAGAATATGATTTAAAGGAGAAGACTGAAAAAAAAAGAAAAAGAAAAGGGAGTGATAGAAGTTGAGAATTGTTGAAAATGTAACACAGAAAGAAAGAAAGAAAGCAAGAAAGAAAGAATAAATATAGAAAATAAATTTGTCACCTGTCAAGACTCACAAATGTCTTTATTTTTCACGAAAAATATAAAGAAAAGTAAAAAGATAGATAGAGCGAAAGAGAGAGAGAGAGAGAGAGAGAGAGAAAGACCGAAAGACGCTTAATCGATTCGGCTTTTGCCGTGTTTGCTACGCCGCGAGTTATACCTATATACGGTATGGGGTGAGGGTGGTACTAGGGGGTTGGAGTGTGAGGGATCGAAGGTAGGAGTAAATTGTTATTGATTTACCGTCTGTAGGGTCTCGCATCGTTTGCTACCTAATGTAAGAATCGTATGTATATATATATAATATATAATATATATATATATATATAAATGTACGTTTCATATATATGTACATACAATGTATGTATGTATATGTATTTTATATTATTTTATACTCGATCTGTTTTATTTCCCTTCTCGTGATAACGAAGATTCGAAAAAAAAAAAGAGAAAAAGAAAACCGAAGGAAACTGAAAAGGAAAGGAAAGGAAAGGAAAGGAAAATGCACAATACGATTTTCGGCTTTGTATCTACTATAAAGTCCTCTTCGGCTGTCATCTTCCTCGGAGACAATCGTCCTTGTCGTAATTCTTCTATTGAAAACCCTCACTGGTTTTATCGGACGACGAAGGAATCGTATCGATCTATTTCTCTCTCTCTCTCTCTCTCTCTGTATCTATTTCTCTCCTCTCTTCTCTCTTATTTATATAAACTATCTCTCTTTTTCATATGAGTATAAACATACAAGTACTCTCTCTCTCTCTCTCTCTCTCTCTCTCTTTCTCTCTCTTTCTCTTTATTTATCATAAACTATCCCTTTCACAAACATACATAAAATCACTTTCTCTTTATATATATATACTAGGGGTGCCCCGCCACGCGTTGCTGTGGTTCACAATCAGTCCGATACACACGTCTTTCGCAATAAAATAATATTGCGAATTATAAATTGAAATATAAACTATTCTATCTTTCAAAGTGGATGAAACTGCACACAATGTGCAAAATTTTATTCAAATCGGTTTAGTAGTTTACGAGTCCATTGCGGACAAACAACGTGACACGTAATTTATATATATTAAAGAAGATATCTTTTATTCTCCTCTCTTTCTCTCTCTCTCTTTTTCATACATTATCTCTCTCTTTGTTTCATACGCATCTTCTTTCTCTCTCTTTATTTCTTATAAATTATCCTCTCTCTCTCTCACACACATATACACGTACGTACTATCATTCTCTTTTTTTCTATCTCTTTCTCATACACAATTTCTCAATTTCACAAAAAAAAAATAGCACTTCCTCTCTCTCCCTCTCTCTAGTTTTCTCTCTTTTTTTTTCTTTCTTTCTCTTTGTGTCTCTTTATCTCACAATTTCGTTTTCTCTCTCTCTCTCTCTCTCTCTAACTTTGTCTCTCTTCTCTCTTGGTTGGTCCTCCTCTTTCATCGATATAACTGAACGTTCGATTACTTTTCGCTTTTATATCAACTTCGTCGTCCGTCCTATCGAATACAAATAGGAAATTGGGAGATGAGAATGGGAGCGCAGTATCTCGACACAGAGAGACAAGAAAGTGGTCCATTGGTATATATACATATACATATATATATGTATACAGCAATACATACACATATATGTATAGAGTATATATGGAATATTATATAGGGTGTCCCACTTTAAAATGGGCCATATCAAATCGCAAGGATAAGTAAACCACATGGAAATATGTAGCGAATTTTGATTGTTTTATTTTCATTCTTAAAAACTCAATTTCATTGAAATTCTCTCGTAATTTTTTCATTTGAAATATTTTCAATTGATGTTTCTTTTTTAGAAACTTTCAAATCAATTTTTATACAAATTGAAGATACTTTTATTCATCGTATTTATTATTTACGAAATGAAAAAAATAAAAAAATGAAGAGAGAAGATCTGAAAAAAACCAAAAAAAAAAAACAAAACAAAACAAAAATTGTTTCCTATTAAAATATTCTAATAAGAAAAATAAATATGAAATTTTTTCGTTGGGAAACACACAGATAGAGATAAGTAAATCGAAGAAAGCAATTGAAGGATTTTTGCAAACTCAAAGAAATATGTCTCGTACATTCCTACTTCGATGGGATCTTCTTTCCTCGTTCCTTTTTCTATTCTCCCGAATAACGTCGCTTTCACGGGTTTTACATTTTTGTTAGGGGCAAAAGCTTGACTCCCCTTCTACAGGGCTAGGAGTGGAAAACGCTGGCGCAGCCACATGTCAGATTTTTCTCTATTTCTTTCTTTCTTTCTCTCTTTTTTTCCTTCTTTCTCTTTCACATATACATATATATTTTCTTCAAAAGAGAGAGAAAGAGAGAGAGAGAGTGAGAGAGAACGACGAAACGCCTTGAGGGAAGGAAAAAAAAAAAAAGAGAAAAGTACCGCTGCTGGCGACACTGAGAATCGTAAAGCTCGGTGAATTTGAATGAAATAAATCCGAAGGGATGAAAACTTTTGCAGTTATATTCTTTTCTCAGATTAGAGGAATTAGAAATGTGAAACGAAAGAACAAGAAAACAACTGAAAATTGAAAGAATTTAAATAAATAAATAAAGAAATAATGACAATAAAAAGAAAGAGAGAGAGATCGTGCTTTATTATTAGTTTAAGGAATCATAAGACAAGAGACATACCTCTGCGAATGGCAGCGGGACTGGGGGTGGCAAGAACGAGAAAAACAAGAACGAACAACCCCCAGCCCCAATTCCTCGAAAGCATAGTTGTTGTCATCGTTCGATAGAGCGACCGCTGCCGGTGAGATTGTCAATCCACCTGCGGTTCTCCTTCTTCTTGCACCTTCATTTGCCTTCCTCCACCTGAGTACATAATGCAATATGGTTACAACCCTTACTTTGTTACCCTCCTTCTCTCTCTCTCTCTCTCTCTCTGTCGTTCGTCTTCTCCCTGTCCCTCTCCCTCTCTTGTTCACTCTCTCTCTCTCTCTCTCTCTCTCTCTCTCTCTCTCTCTCTTTATATTTGTATATACATGTGTATACAAGTTTCTTTGCGATCTACGACAAACACGCTTTTACGATCCCTTTCATCTCTTTTGTATACAGTGTCATGTAACTTATTACAAGCTGGGTATCACGATAACTGTACGAGAGACATCAAAGTAGAAAGTAACTTTCCAGCTTGTTGTTAGTTATATCATCTTTTTTATGAGATAATAATCATTCATAATCGGTTGCGTAATTAAAGAAATAGAACTACTACTGTAACAATGATTCTTAAATATCAAAGAAATTATTGACTTGTGAGACATTCCTTTTACCAATTTTCTTGTTCCCACAACAAAAACGTTAAAAAGTCAAACACACATAACAGTTTCTAACGAATATATTTATATATATATATATATACGTTACACAACTAAATATACAGTTGTTTTCAACGGACTAACAAATATATTTTTGTTCAGGTTTTATTCGCGTTTTTGTTATCAAAAGAAAATGAAAGAAGAACAAAAAAAAACGGGGTTATTGTAATTATGCCTCGAAGCATAATATTCTAAGAAAAACTAGAGAGAAACTCCTAATCGGCCGCCCCCCCCCACGTCTTTCATATTCCCTAAAGATTAATGGGACAACACGAAGTCGAATTTTCGGTAGGGAACGATGATATTCGTGCGTCCTACTTCGTGAAAGTGCTGATTGCGAACGGAAGAGAGTCGCGAACGGAAACTCGTGCCGTCTAGTTAGGAGGAACGTTGAAAATAAAAGGAGGCCAGAGAGTCGTCGGGGTTCTGCACGAGTGGATGGATTACGTGGAAGCCTCGAGAGTCCCCCCTTC
>NW_015148982.1:618565-686553 GCF_001465965.1 Polistes dominula
TTTTTTTTTTTTTTTTTGTACGTAATTTAAAGTTAGATTCATTTTGAAGGAAATTTCTTTTTTACTCAAAGACGAACATTCTCATCTCGAAGAACACAAATCCTTCAGATGTTAATTAAGAAACTTCAAAAGATTTCTCTCTCTCTCTTTCTCTCTCTCTCTCTCTCTCTTTCTTTCTCATACACACACACATACACACGCACGTACATACATATGCATGCAGCAATAGATCGTTTGTTCATTCGGTTTACTCTGTTAAAAGACTGTAATAAAATCTTAGAATATTCTTTATAGGTGTGTTCAAAAGTTAATACAAAATTTATCTAGATATTATTATACCGTTTAAATTCATATACTGACTTTTATTAGAACCTTTTTTTTTCTCCTTTATATATATTCTTATTAAAATTTAATGTTCTTAAAAAAAAAAAAAAAAAGACGAAAAAAAAGAAAGGAAAGTTTAATCAAATATGAATGTTTAATATAAGCTGTTATAAGAGCTTTTTGTTAAAGAGGAACATTTTTGTTTTGTAAAAGATTTATGTTTCTGTTATATAAAAGATACAATTTTTTGTTTTATGCTCGTATATATTAGACATCTATTATATACAGGATGTTTCAAAATATATGAGCGTAACTTCAGGAATAATTTTGGTATGTTAAAATAAGATAAAAAAAAAAAAAATAAAAAAAGAGTTCATATAATTCAACTATCGTTAATGTTAACTATTTTTGTTTTTCAATAATTCACACAACTTTACTAACAGCTTACTTTAGTTTATTAAATATTGATAAGCAATGACTAAAGAACTACGTCAGTGTAATAAAAATTATTTTATCGGCAAATTCAAATAACAGTTGATATTTCTTTTAAAAGTTTACAATAAAACGTTTCTCGAAGACTGCATTGAACAATTCGAACGGTTTCTTAATAAAAATCATTTAATAAATATGTAAAATACAAAAATAAGTATAATTTGAAAACAATGCAGTACAAGGTTCGTATGATTATATGAACTTTGTTTTTTTTTTYTTATTTTAACCCTTTGGACTGCGGTGCGTTCTTGAACCAATCCATTAATATGAACGGTGGGCGCAATTTTCGCATGTCAGTCGCTGCTTTGACTGTTTTTCCATTGACTACTCTGACCAAAACAAATAATATTAATGGCAAATAAAATAAAAATATGAATTTTTTCTTTTTACATTTTTTTTTCTTTTTTTTATGTAATTTTTTAACCCATTTTAATTGACCTTATTGATTTTGTGCATTTCTTCAAATAATAATATCGGTAATTTAAATATCAAAGAAAAAAAATACAAAATTTATAATGTAACACAGAGGTTATAATAATAAGTTTAACAACAGGACATTTGAATAATTTGAAACCTAATTATAAAAATAATAAAACGATATAATGAACGAATAAAAGATAATCAAATGAAAATACACGACGAATTTTAAATATAAAATGCAATGAACTAAAACGACATTGAAATAATTGCTAATTATTTAGTTACTATGTTACATATCATAATAAATTTCATGTTAAATTAATCGGTAATACAGCAATAAAGGTTTTATAGTAAACAAAATACAGAGGGCCTATGTATATTTACGCCTTTCGTATATTATATTGTGATAGATTTGTGAGAGCGTATATATTGATGGATTTGTGAGAGCGTATATATACGCCTTTAGCAGTCAAACGGGTTAACATAATGAAATGTTCAGTTTTCAGTATGTTTCAAGTTATTACCACATATTTAGAAATATCCTGTATACATTTATCATCATCCATTACGATTTATCTGGTAGGAACATATTTAAACGTATCACAAGTGATCTCTTTTGAAAAATTATAGAAGATATATATATATATATATATTTTCAGGTTTTAATCGTTCCAAGGGAAATAACTTTAAACGTAATAAAGAAGATTACGTATTCGTATATGTATTTATGTATCATATTAAATATATATGATGTGTAAATGTATGTGAGTAATAAGGTATATATATATATATATAAAAGCACACACGATACTTTTACCCCTTCTATCTTTGTACTTCTGATTGGCCATCACTTTATCAGCGTCGTCCATCTACAATAACTTCGACCTGGATATTATCACTTTTTTACGTCAATGCTTTTAATGCTCGACATAGAATCGAAACCTGGTTTGCGAGAGGAATTTTACTTGTGAAGTGAACTTAATCTAGGGAAAAAGAACAAGATAATGAAACGAAATAAAAGAAAATTGAAAAGAAAAGAAAAGGAAAGAAAATTTTGTTTACTCCTTTTTCGCAAAAGGGGTCGTAAATTGTACTAAATATTTCATGCAATTATACATTTTAGGAACATGTAAACCATCTGATGTACTTACTCGACTGAATTTTGAAATAAAACGAGCAGAATAAGTGGCAGAGAAAAAGATAAATAATCAAAATGACGAATTACAAGATTAACCTTTGCTTACCACCCTTCTTGGAGTAACACGCTTACCACACCCAGGTCTAAAGGACCCGGATGAGAAAAATTGTTATAAAAAAATAAACTATTGCATAGATTTACTTCAACATTTTTTTTGAAACTTCTTTAATACTTACTTAAAAAGACTAGATAAGTTTTGTAGCTTGAAATTAAATTTAAATATGTTGAAAAAATTATGAAACTTGAACAATTGAGAAAAATGACGACTCAAGTTGCAAAACAAAGGTCTGGGTCCTTTGGACTAAGTGTGGTAAGCAAAGATGAAAATTATAAAATAAAAAAAAAATAAAAAGAAGAAGAAGAAAAGATTAAAAAATATGAATTGTTTAATATATGAAAATAAAAAGAATTACGCACAAGTATGGTGATGATGATGGTTGTCATAATAATCTTCGGTCTCTGTTAAGGGGTAACACCACTATAGAATTAAAAAAAAATCGATTTTTTTTTTTGTTTTTTAGCTTAAAGTGCACTTTAGACATTTAAAAACATTATGAACATGGTCTCGAAGCAAAAACAAAAAAAAATTGTTAACATGACGAAATGGCGTATTTTTACGAAGCGCCTCAAAGCGCCTCGAATGAGTGATAACAAAACTTGATACGCATTTTTCTCGAAATTACACTTCGTAAAATTGGGCAGACTCAGAACTCGAGCATCCTTTAAACCGATTGACTTGAAATTTTGAAGATAGTTTGATAGTTGTATTATTCACTGAAGTACATATCCGATTTTTCATTGAATTGTAAACTTTTAATTTTATAAACAATTTTCTACTATTTTTTTTCTGGTCGAAAAGTCGATTTTTTTTTTTTTATTCAAAGTTTCGCCATTGTCACAAAATTTGACTTAGGAAAAAATCCTAAAAAATGTACTTCTCAAGATAATAGTACATAGATTAAGAATTCCTTTTACTTTTTATTCTAGGTCTCATAATTGTCCAGGTAGGAGTCCGCCCGTTTAGGAAAAAACAAAAAAAAACAACAGGGTTTTGTTCAGTCACGAATACCGACTATGCCCATTTTGTATGAAAACTCAATAAAAAAATTTGTTTACATAGTTCAATAATATATGATTAAAACCAACCCTCAAAAGAAGAAATTCTATTTCTCATTTAGTTTTCGCAAAACAAAATCATTCCCAAAAAAAGACTTTTTGTTTTTAGGCTCTACAGTGGTGTTACCTGTTAAAAAACAGAAAGTTTTATCTGAAAAAAGAAAAAACAAAACTAACTAACCCATAAATGGCTTGTGTGACACGAATAATATCGAGGAGCCTTTCTTTTTATTATTTAAATATTTAACAGTAAATATAATTACGCCATCGGGAGTATAATAAAGATTATTAACAATGAAAAATCTTTAAAATAAAAGATCGTTATATATAACAATGTGAGAATTCAATATATCGCAGATTCATTTTCTTCTTTCTTTCTTTCTTTCTTTCTTTCTTTTGTTGTCTCAATTGTTACTGTATTGTTGTTGCTGTTGTTGTTGTCTGTTATCCCCTCCAATATATTATTTACACTACTCGTGGCTATGTCGACGAGAGATACCTTTTTACAAAAAAAAAAAGTATCCAACTAACGAAATCGTTTTTTTTTGTGCCAGTAGCACTTTGAGTTTCGCAAAACCGCTTTTACTGCTGCTGTGTTGCTGTTGCTGTTGCTGTTACTGCTGCTCGTAGATATATCCTGAATGCTAATAGGCGCGTATCGTGTATTTATGTGTGTATGTATGTATGTGTATGTATTTATGTAAGTGGTGTTACATGTGTAGTATGTGTGCGTATTCATCGATTACTAGCTGCATTTATTTATTTATTTATTTTATTTCGTTATTTATTTGTACCATTAATTATGACAGTGGATACAGTAAAAAAAAAAAAAAATATATATATATATATATATTGAAACAAAATCAATTTAATGATTGATTTTTTATATGAAAATGATAATCGTATATTCTCAAATGAATCGTCAATTTAACCCTTAAAGTGCACACTTGGTAAAAGTTAGTTAAAGTGCACCACTGTGGGTGTTTGACACCCCAACGCAACGTTTGAACGCGTCCACCTGAAGCCGCCATTTAATTATTTAGACCTCGCAATAATTGTTTTCAAAATAATTTGAGATACATCTTTTTTTTCAAATAGACTAGGTTTTAATACCCATCTGAATGATAACACTATATGGCACTAGACGACAAATAACCCATTTTTTTTCGAATTCAGTACAGTCTTGGAGAGATGAAAAATTTGTGGGGGGTGTCAAACACACCCCCCACAAGTGCACTTAAAGGGTTAAATTTGTACAATTCTTTACTTAGAACCACCACTATCATAATTACTGTCACATTTTATTTATTTATTTATTTATTTATTTATTTTAATCGTTTTTGTAATAATTTATTAATTTTTTTCTTTTTTTTCTTATTTGTATTATTGCGAAAGCAAAATCCTTTATCTTTCTTCCCTCCTTTCCCTTTCTCTTTATTTTCTTTTTGCTTGACTGGCCAATATCAATTGCGGTAAGATCGTCGATGCATTTTTTCGTTTTAGTTTTAGTTTTAGTTTTTTTTTTCTCTCCAACGAACAAATTTTTAAACCCGCTTAATGGATAGTCCAATTCAAACGAATTGACAACGATATATCTCGATATATATATATATATATCGAGATATATATATTTATTTCACGATATCGTGAGAAACATTCGTGAAAACATTTTTCATGTTTTCCTCTCTCTCTCTCTCCCTCTCTGTTTCTTTAAAAAAAAAAACTATCCATTATTAAAGTGAGACGACCTATCGAAATGATCTATGCATCAGCGTCCATATTTTTGTTAGTTTGTGAATTAATAGTTAATTTGTTACCTCGATGTTGATGGTTCGTCACTCTCTTTCTCTCTCTCTCTCTCTCTCTCTTTCTTTCTCTTCTAATAAGTCAGAAAAATATAGTTTATATTAGTAATTTTTTTTTTTATTAATATTATTATTATTATTATTATTATTATTATTATTATTATTATTATTATTATAAAGTCCTTTAGAAAATCGGCGATCCTGGGCCTCATCTTTGTATTTTAATATTTTTTTCTCCTCCTCCTTTTCTCTCTATCTCTTTCTCTCTCTCTCTCTCATTATTTCTTCTTTTTTTTTTATTGTTAACTTTGTAACTTTTTTTTTCCCCCCCTCGTATCTTCATCCATTATTTAACTTTTTCTTTATTTTGTATCTCATTGTTTCTCATTTTTTTATATATATATATATATTTCTTCCATTGTTTCTTTTCTATGTAAGCAATGAAAAAATGGTGTGAAGATTCAACTTACACATTTTTATTATAAATGACATACACTATATATATATATATAGTATATACATATATATATATCCGCAAATACGTCAAGTATATCGCATGTGTAAGTTTAATTATTGTGTCGTTCAGTGTTCAAAGTAATTTACCCTGAGGTATTGCTTCATGTGTATATAAGGGGAGGGTTTAAGAATTTACGGAAATCACATTTATATCGTCTTTTTTATATTTTGCGAATTGATGTGTGCGTCACACCTCTTTTTTTTCCTACGTGTGTTAAACAACTTCCGGAACATTCACATTCTCTTTCTACCTCTCTCTCTCTCTCTCTATCTCTATCTCTTTCTATTTCTTTTTATTTATCTACCACTTTTCTATTTTGTCTCTCTTTGTTTCTCTCTTTCTCTTTCTTTGTTATATATATATATATATATATATATATATTATGTATATATTTTGTATGCAATTTGCACAATGTATTTTTGTAATGCACGTTATGCAGACTTCATGTAAACTCGTATAATTTATTATATTAACACATTTCTCGCATATGTTTCTTTTTTTTTTGTTGTTTTTTTTTTTTTGTTTGTTTTCATTTGCATTCTCTCTTCTTCTATTTTTTTACTTTTTTATTTTTTATTAACATATTTATTTAATTATTTATAAATTCGTTTATAACACGCCGGAATTATGTCGTCCAATCGCGAATATTTCGATTAGGAAGATAAGCTACCGTGATATTATTATAATAATAATAATAAAACTGCTAGCGATATACAGGGTGTTTAAAAATGTATAATTCTATTTAAAAAAAAAAAACAACAACAAAAAACTCACCCTGTATATGCATACATAAGTATATATACATTATATACATGTATGTACGCGTTTTCAAACTCCTTGTTCATTCTTCTTCTTCTTCTTCTTCTTCTTCTTCATATTTTCTTGTTCAATTCAAAAAAGTTTGCGTAATATCAATGAAAACAACAATTATACAACATCAGCTGAATATTTTCAATCGATCGTAGGAATGTTTACGTGTGTGCTTGTAATTTGTATGTATATATGTATACACACATATATATATATATATATATATATATATATGCTTTACATAATAATCATTCAGTGCGTTACAATCTTTTTTTCCTTCTCTTTCTATATCATTTTATATCTCATTTTCTTGTATATATATATATATATAATATATATTATATTATATTAATATTATATATTATATTACTATAATTATATTTTACTTATAATTACTATAATAAATTATATTATATAATATATTATATTACTATATAATATAATATATAATATTAATATATTATATAATATATATATATATTTATTTATTTTATTACGTTTTTCTCAATTGTGTTTATAAACAAAATGAATTACTTTAATATGATTATCCTTTCAATATAGCTCGGGAGTACGTTTATATATATTTTTTATATACATATTTAAAAACTAAAAAAAAAAAAATATTAATAACAAAAGAATAAAACATAATGGAATATTGAAAACGTTAAATTCATAAAAAATATAATTTCCTCCCTTAAATGGAGATATATATATATATAAGTGTGTGCATATATACATACATGATCTCTCTCTCTCTCTGTCTCTCTCTCTCTCTCTCTCTTGTTGAAAAATACTGAATTCTGATCGAGCTTTTGTCTCTGAGAGAGAAAAACAATTAGCGTGTTCCATGAAATGTAGTTAATCCTTTAGTAAAAAAGTAAAAAGGGGGTTAGTTTGAGGGGTGGGGGGCTGATGGAAAGAGGAAGTGTGGCATTGTTACGAATAAATGCTATTTTTTCTTCTTTTTTTTTTTTTTTCTTAACACGTAATATGCCTGACCTTTTTCTCTCTCCCTCTCTTTCTTTCTTTCTTTCTTTCTTTTTCTTTCTTTCTATCTCTATCTCTCTTTCTCTCTCTCTTTCTCATTATAATACATAGTGTTGTATATATATATATATATACCTTTTAGCTTTCCATTTTTCATTTAACAGAGTATACTTTGAGCGACTAGGGAAGCATTTTTGCGCTTCAGCTCTATTATTTCTTTAGAGGCACCTATAATTACTATTTTTAAACGTTTCGAATAATCCACACGTCATTTTTTTTTTTTCTGTTTTCAGCAGCTATCGACTAAAGCTTTTTGGAATTGCTTATGTGTGTTTGTGTGTGTGTGTACGTGTGTTTACGTGTGTAGATGAGTTGATGATAAGAAATTGTATTAATGTATACGCGCGACTTTGTTTAGATTTTTTATACAGTGTGATGAAGGAGTCAACTAATAATTACTAACTGGTTATTTTATCCAAATAATTTCGACAATTTTGATAAAACCATGAGTATTCTTCTTTTAACACTAGATTTACGGATGTTTCATGTTCATTATTTTTTTGTAATGATTTAATAACATTGTGAGAATGAAGGGTTGAGTAAAAGGAATGAAACTAATATTTACGTATATTTCATTACGTAACGAAAAAAAAAAAAAAACCCAATATAATGTTTTTAAAAAATAGTATTTCAAATTTTATAAATATATTGTAATAATCAAATATGTTCAATGTCAGTCAAGAGTCTTGTTGAGTTAAATTGGGCTCAATTCATAAATCTAGTAGTGTTAAGAATAAGGTCTATAATTTTAATTATCAAATTTGTTCTCCTATTTTTTTGTTAATACTCATAATCTTAAATGTAAATGACCAGTTAAAATTGTCTTCAAAAGGATTAAAATTTATAGAAGGGATTTAAAAATATATTCATTTAAAAAAAAAAAAAAACATGTAACATAACGTAAAACTTTTAACTTCTAACATTTTTTTTCCTATCACTAAAATTGTTGAATTTATTCAGATAGCAAGATCTTAGATGACTCTCTCTTTCTGTATATGCCTATCTTTTTTTCTTTTTTTTTTTTTCGTTATACTATATTTATGTATTTATATATCACTAATACTCTTCTTTCAATATATGAATAATCAATTTTTGCACCAAAATATATATGTATGTATGTATGTATGTAACTATGTATGTATGCTGAATGTATGTATGTATGTATGTATGTATGTATATATAATTTTAAGAAGCACACGGGTACTTACTCTTATCAGGAAAAAGAAAACTTAGCGCAACGATCTAACTTTTGAAAAGATTAATTTTCTTGTTTGGAAAAGACTTCTTTTTCTTTTTTGTTTTTTTTTTTGTTTTTGTTTTTCTTCTTCTTCTTCTTCTTCTTCTAACAATAAGCTAATATGCTCAACGAAAACGCGAAATATGCCTCGAGCGGTGTATTCTTTTCTTTTTTTTTTTTTTGTTTTTTAAATCTTTTTCTTACTTTTTTTATTTTTTTCATTTATAAATTTTTTTGTTTTTATTTTTTTTTTTTTTTTTTTTTTTTTTTTAGGGAAGATGATTATTTAGCCTTGCTACTGTGCGAAGCAACGTTTACAGAACAACAAACTATTAACCGTATTCGTCGTCATCGTCTTATAGTTGTTTCATCAAAATTTATATTTCCCTCCCCTTTCGCATGTGTACGTGTGTGCTTGTATATTTATTTATTTTTTTTCTTTTCTTTTGGTTGTCAACGGGACAATCGATGATGTATTCCTTGATTCCCGAACTAAATGTGTCCACCATCCACGCTCTAATGACGTTACTAAAAAGGCTTATTATTTTTTTTTATTCTCGCGCTTTCAATTTCAAGTTTTAATTGAATTGTGATATTATTTATCCCTGACTCTCTCTTTCTCTCTCTCTCTCTCTCTCTCTCTCATTCGTGCTTTTAATTAATAAGTTGTCAAGTGAAAAATACAATACTATGTATATACTTTTATGCATATTAATCGGTATACTACAAAATATGAAAAATTATGGGAGACTTTTGCGTCTGTATATCGTTAGTAGCATGAATTTCTTTTCTTATTTAACTTATGTTTTTTGTTTTGTTTTGTTTAGTTTTTTTTTTTTTTCCATACAAATAAATCTTTTCTTTTTTTTTATTATTTTCATTCGTATATATATATATATATATAAATATATATATATACTTAACTTTTTTGAAAAAATAACAGAAGTTGCACTTTCCCCAATAAATTGATTGATTGATTGGTTAATTGATTGATGCTTTTTTTTTCGTAAGAGGAATTACTTTTTTTTTTTTTTTTAATCCTCGCTCGATGTGGTCCAAACTAAATAAGTTTTATCTTTTTTTTTTTTTTAATTAACGCACAGTACGATTAACCTTTCTTAAAACATATTTCTTTTTTTTTTTTTTCTTTCTTTTAAAGATATATAACCGAATATTTTACTCCGCCGTGTGCTGTTCGAAGCAGTTATGCGTTAAAAGGAAAAGAGAACTTGGCTGTGTGTCTGGTAATAGGCAAATAATGTAATGTAATAATGTTCTACGAAGTGGGATTCTAGAATAATAAGTTCAATGATCATCAACGTCGTGCACACGTTGACGTTTTGACTGCTGTTGTTGTAATTGTTGATGTTCCAGAGGCTCAGGACTTTCAACGATGGCAAGAGGAGCTGGAGAACCGGGCGAACTATCTGATTCATCATGTGCTCTTTTGCCAACCCCAACGCCTGCGTCAGGGCCAATAAAGTTTCCACTAAAATGTCAAATAAATATATAAGTAAGCTATGTCAAATAATTAAATAGATATGAGTTTCTCATCGGAAACTCGGACACTCATTATTGTAAATTACAATACATATCATTTGTATAAACTAATTATAATAATACGTACCTGTAATTATATGTTGTTTGTACAATAACAGGAGCTGGGCTATACTGTCCAGCTGGAGATAAAGAATGCTCCTCTACTATGTTTCCAGGCACCAAATATTTATCTACAATTGCAAGAAACCTTTCCCATTAAGATTACAATTATCGTGTAAATATAATGTATTTACTGTTTAATTCAAAATGCAAAAAAATACCTTCCCTCGCTGCGTCTCCACTTACACCATTAGTAACAACAGTGATTTGCTGCACCAATCGCCCTTTATGGGATTGCTGGGAAGACGGTGCATATGGATGTCCTGGTGATCCTGGTGCAGACTGACTCGTAAGATGACCAGCTGGAGAAGGAACAGAATTATCAGGATATGTTTCAGGTCCTGGGGAACCTTCCCTACTCAGGCATTCTGGTGTTATTAAACCACTAATTCCCACGTGTGACGGAGATGCAGGTGCGCTTCTGTTAATTCACAAATTAAAATAATGAATCATTTGAATGAGAAGATAATCACAGTAAGTAGTTTACAAAAACATATATTGATATACCTTGAGGATAATCCAAATGGAGCACGGAAGCAGGGTACACCGCGTTGTCTTCTTCGTCTAAAAGCTTGTTCTATTAACTTAGCTTCTGATTGTGGGTCTATCCTCCAAAAAGAACCTTTCCCAGGTTCCTCTTGACTCCTTGGTACTTTTATAAAGTATCGATTTAATGATAGATTATGTCTAATAGAATTTTGCCAGCCTTTATCAGCTGTTCTATAGTATGGATAATGTTTTGTTATATACGAATAAATGCCCGATAAAGTTAATTGTTTGTCAGATGCAGATGCAATAGCCTGAACTATAAGTTGGGCGTATGAATAAGGAGGCTTGGTATCATCTTTTGGTGGACTATAATGTGCAGTTGTACCATTTGGTCCCGAACTACCACTACCTCTGTAACGTTGATCATTCCCTGGTTCAGGACTGATTTGTCTACTAGAACTTTGAGCTCCTTCGTGCCTTTCCATTCCAGAATTTTGTGGATCATTTGCAACTGCTGCTGCATATGCTGCTACCATTTGTAAATCCGCAGATATATTTCTTCTACCCTGACCTGCTCGTGGACTAGCTGGACAGGAGTTAGCAGCACTTATGGTTCCCGTAGGAGAAGGAAAGGGACTACTATATCCCGTGTCAGGTATGTTTATACGTAGAGGCGGTAGTGGTACTCTCAGTTTAGGAGGAGACGGTACACGTACATTACCTTGTTCTTGTTCATCCACCAAAGATTGAAATACAAGTCTTATATTTGTACTTGGAAATCTAAAGGTGCATCTGCAAATGAAAAAGTTTTACTATTATTATCCTTTCATACTAATATTATTTATTTATGCATAGAATCTTCTAATATTAATAACATGAGTGATATTGCTCGATACTTACAGATAGTGGTTGTCACATTTCTGTGTGTTTGTGTATGTGTTGGTTAATTGTTGGCAATGGTTAATTGTACATATTTATCACAACCTTAAAATGTATTTTTTTTTTTTATATAAAATGAAGGACAAACAATAACACTACAAACAGAAAGGTAGGTAGCATATACATAATAAACACACATTGTCGCTTTGAAAATAGGCAAAATGTAAGTATATTACGCCATTACATGTTTGTTTATCATAGTCTCTTGACAGTTACTAATATTTACCAACATAGAAGAAAATCCTAACTAGTGAAAACCTTTTAGGATAGGCAGCTGTTCGAGGAAAAAGAAAAAAAAGAAAAAAAAATTAAAAAATAGAAAACCATGTCGATATTTTTACTCTATGCTTTCAAATCCCTGACAAGAAAACACGACCTTATTTGTCTTATTCAATTCTAATAAAATATTACATCAATCAAAATATTTATCGATTTACTCAACATAAATAATAATTGGAAAAGAACGATGAAACAAAAGATGTACATAAAATGGAATAAATGCATAAGGAGATATTTGACTCGTTGCAAGTGTATGTTGTAAGGAATAAGAAAAGACATAGGTTAACGTACACGCGAGAATGAGAGAAAGAGTTAAATAGAGAATAAGAGTGAGTAAATGAGAGAGAGAGAGAGAAAAAGAGAGAGAGAAAGAGAAGGAGAGAGTGAGAGAGAGAGAGAGAGAGAAAAAAAAGAGAGACAAAATAGTAGAAAATTAAAAATATGAGAAAAAAGGACTTACGTTTTTGGCAATTGAAAGGCAGATGCATCTTTACGTTGGAACACGCCATCGACGAAGACGCCGTTCTTGCCATTGCAGGTCATAAAGAAAAAGGGATGATCGTAGAATATTTCGAGATGTCGGCGGGAGATAAAATTGGAGTGGCCCATGTTGACGTCGACCTCACCCTTGCTGCTGTTTCGACCGATGGTGATGCGTCTCTGCCTAACCATGTACTCGAATTCCCGACCTTCGAGTCTAGCGATCGGTGCACCCTTAGCTTCTGGATTCCACTGCATTTTCGTCGGACTGGCCGGTGCCGACTTCAGTGCCAGGAGGGCCCACGCGTCGCTCTCCTGAGTACGAGAGTACGTAGACATAGTACCAAGAGAGCGAGCGAACGAACGAACGAACGAGCGAGCGGCCAAGCGAGCGAGCGAACGAGCGAGCGAGCGAGCGAGCGAGCAAGCTCTCCAACGAGGTGGAGAGAGAATGAATTAGCGAGAGTGAGAGAGAAAGAAAGATAGAGAAAGAGCGAGAAAGATCGAAAGAGAGCGAGAGAAAGCGAGAGAGATACAGTGAGAAAAAGAGAGAAAGAGGGAGTGTGTGAGCGAGCGAGCGGGTGAGCGGGTGAGCGAGTGAGTGAGCGAACGAACGACGAACGAACGAACGAACGAACGAACGAACGAACGAACGAATGAATGAGCGAGTGAGCGAGCGACAAGAGTAAAAGTGACAGAGACAACAGTTCACAACTAGTTAGAAAGATTCTTTGCTCTAAGAGTTAGGTAAATGACTAAATAGATAGATAGGTAGATATGCGAAAGAGTTGACGAATGAACAGCCGTGATAGTAGAGAACGAAGGGCAGAGGAGGTATAGAAGAGGAGGAGAAGGAGAATGAGGAGGAGGAGGAGGAGAAGGGTGGTAGAAAAGAGGAGAGATAGAATAAGAGAGACGAAGAGGAGACAGACGGACGTGTAAGAATATATAGAATATATGTAGTTTAAAGAGAGGAAGGGACCGAGCACACAACCAGAGGCGCTCAAATACACTCACAAGCAGATATACCTGCTGCGGTTTACTGAAAACTACTAAAATCGGACAACAGGGAGGATATGCACGTTCAAAAAATGATAAATCGAAGAAAATGACAAGATGATTACGTGCTCCGTCGTAAAAGATGACATCATTTTTCAACCCGGTCTTGTACAACCTTTTCAAAATATCTTCGAGTCTTTTTTCAATAAGTTCAGCTGCTCTCTTCTTACGTCGATGAAACCTTTTTTGTTCTTTACGTCCCGATGATGTTGTAATCGGCTTTGTGTATATATAGATATATATATATATATTAATAACAGGATATATATAATATACACATCATACACACGACGTATAGGGGGGAGACGAGAGGATAAAGCGTAAACACGCACACACACTTAAACAATTTACATACATATATACATTATTCTCGTCATCACGAAATAAACGGTTTCTTTGGGTTACGAAATAACAGTGCGTATGTTTATATTATCTGACTCGATTGAATCTTGTTCTTTAGTTGAATTTGTTAAAAATTTGATATCAGGAAACGAATACGCACGCAAACACACGCACGTCGTCAATTAACGTAATACTTATTGTGTATTATTATTTAATCTTCATGTAGAACGTACATACGTGTGTATGTACATGCGTCGTTACTTCGCACTAATATTATTGTTCTTTTCCTTCTCCTTGTTTACTTACAACCCGAAACGTGGGTGGTCACCACGTGACGCAAAGGCGCGTGCGGCGCTACGTTTAAACGCACCGTATGACCGTGAATAAAACAACCGCCATCATCAATTGGCACATTGAATACGAACGACATAACCTTTTGTGACTTAATTACTCCGATATCTTTTACTTTTCGATACTATTTATCTTCGTACAATAGATCTTTTTATTATCTTCAGCTCCACCTTCGAGCTAATGTAATAAAATGTTCAAACATCTCACGGGAACATTCACTCCTCGTTTAACGTCTTCTGCTTAAGACCGTAATGGCCGAAAAGGAAATCGGAAGTTGTTGTTTTAAACCGCTTTCCACTCTTTATGACCGATAACACATATATGGCGTCTCATTTGTAATCAGAGTTATTTTGCTTACGTTTCTTTCCTCGTTATAATAAAATTTTATTTCCTCATCAATGATGACATTTTTTTTTTTTTTACGAGTATAATATCTATAATATAATGTATATTATAATTAATTACAGTAATAAAACTATTTTTTTTTTATCTTTCATATCCAATATTTCACATGACCAAATGATTTATTATATCATTAATTTTCGAATAAATTATTTTAAATGCATATAATTCTGCTTTCTTTGATTCCTATTATTTTCTTTTTTTGTCCAATGTTTTGAAAACTTTTGACGTATGTTTAGTCAATTAAAGATCTGTATAGTTATTTGATGAATAACTTGAACATATAACTTTAAAAAAAATGAAATAAATTTGTCAATATTTATAAACCAATAAAAATAAGGAACAAAACTCTTTAACCAATGGTAGTAAAAGAATATGAGGTTTAATTGATCCAACAACAACAAACAACAACAAAAATAAATAAAAATAAAACTATTATTATCCCATAAATAGTAACATTTATAAAAGATTGTTATTGGAAATACTTAAGCACGTGTTGCAATGTTTAAATGTCCGTAGTTTGATAGGTTGACTTATGTTGGTATTATTAGTTTCATGCCGGTAGGCTATACAATACTACATTCCAAATAATGATCTTCTTCATATTTTTGTGTGGAATATTTTTAACATTATTAACATTCAAATTATGGATTTATTGTCGCAAAGAAATGAAGAATGTATGCATCATTGTTCTTGGAGATTTGGGAAGAAGTCCACGAATGCAATATCATGCATTGTCCTTTGCAAATGAAGGCTTTGATGTGGATTTTATAGGTTATGCTGGTTCATCTCCGTTAAATGAAATTCTAAATAATTCACATATTAAAATACATTATCTTCCACATTATCCAGCATTGGAAAATAGTACGAATTTTTGTAAAAACAAATCTTTAATTTATACTGTTTTTTTTTATGGATTATATATATATATATATATTTTTGTTGTTGTTTTCTTCTAATATTTCAGGCTTACCTACTGTTTTGAATTATATTGCAAAGGTGCTATGGCAAAGTGTTACACTTTTATTTATGTTGTTCTCTAAACGCATATCAAATTACATTTTAATACAAAATCCACCCGCCATACCAACAATTCCAATATGTTGGCTCTTTAGTATCTTAAGTGAAAGTAAATTGTTCATTGACTGGCATAATTACGCACATTCTTTAATGGCATTAAGTCTAAAGAAGGATCACACTGTTGTTAAAATAGCAAAATTTATTGAAACATATTTTGGAAGAAAAGCGTGTTATAATTTTTGCGTTACTCAAGCTATGAAAGAGGATTTAGAAAAGCAATGGGGAATCAAGTTCGTATTGCTTAAAAAGTTACATTAAAAGATACAATTATCTAGTTTTAATTCATTTTTAAATTGTATTAAACTTTTCTTTATCTTCAGAGCACATGTTTTATATGATCGTTCAGAGAATAGTTTTAAACCAATCTCATTAAAAGAGAAACATGAATTTTTGATTAAATTAAGTAAAAAATATGATGTTTTTGTTGGAAAAAATACACATGCAACAATTTTTACACAAAATTTAGGCGATAAAGTAGATTTATTACCTGAAAGACCAGGCTTTATTATATCTAGCACAAGTTGGACAGAAGACGAGGATTTTTCTATACTCATAACTGCTTTGCAAGGTACTTTTTTTTTTAGATTAATAATTATTTAACATTGTTGTATGATATATCGTTTGATGTTAAATTTACAGAATACGAAAATACTTGTCAAGAGGGAAATTCAGGTTTAGCAAATTTATTATGTTTAATAACGGGTAAGGGACCGTTAAAAGACTTTTATACTGCTATTATAAAGTCGAAGAATTGGAATTATGTTAAAATTATCATGCTATGGTTGGAAAATGATGAATATCCTAAATTATTAGGTATGTTAATATATTATATGATACAGTTCATTGATAATTTATCAATTATTTGATATCTTTCGAGGTAAAGTATTTTTAATATTATTTGTAATTAGCTTGTGCAGATCTTGGAATATGTCTTCATACATCCTCCAGTGGATTAGATTTACCAATGAAAGTAGTGGATATGTTTGGATGTGGTCTTCCTGTTTGCGCATATCATTTTCCATGGTAAATATTATAAATACATATTTGCATATGATCCAATAATGTATTTTGGTAATGTTTCAGTTTATCAGAATTGGTGAAACATGATAAAAATAGTTACGTTTTCTCAGACGAACAAGAACTAGCTCAACAGTTGAAATCATGGTTTTATTTATTTCCCGTTAATGAGTCAATAGCAAAAACTCGTAAAAAATTTCAAAACGAATTATTTAAATTTCAAGAGCTTCGTTGGCACGACAATTGGCGTCAAAATGTGTTAAATTGTTTCAAATAATTTTTTTTCTCTTTTTTATATCTTTAACAAAATGTTATTATATTTATTTAGATTAATATTAGATAATATTACAAATAAAATGTATCTACGTTTAAAAACGAATATAGATTTATTATTTTTTTTTTTTTTTAAGTTAAATGAAAATAAGCAAAATAATTGTTACATTGAGACATTCTTTTGTTTGATATAATTTCATGCACATTTCGATTATTTATTTTAATTCCGAGCTACTTAAAAGTATTCGTATAAACTGTATAAAAAAACAGCATACAAACTATTTCAAAGTACATTAAAATTTAATGCCATATATGTAATAACAAAATATATGTTATAATAGTATATCTTTAAAAAATCTATACTAATTTAGAAGATATAAAAAGATATTTTTGTTGTTATTTATTGAAAAAATTGTATTACAATCCAATTCATCAATATCCTGATCCAATTAATAATTAATATTTAAATATAATATTAATTATTAATTGGATCAGACACATAGATGAGGGGCACATGTGACAAAAATAGTAGTCTGTACAGGTGCGTCGGAATATAATTGTACAGTAAATATATATATATATATATATATATATATATATATATATACATTATTTAAATCAATAAACGTTCTATTTGTTGTTGTATAGCTTCAATTTGTGGCTTTAATTGTGATCCTTCGTTAAGTGTAACAGAACATGCTACAACTGGTCTAGATACTCCACAAGCACGACCCAATGCTTGTTTACTACGAACGAATACGTAAGGTACATTTTTGTCTTCGCACAACAACGGTAAATGTAAAAGAATTTCTAAAGGCATAGCATCCGCAGCCATTACTACAAATTCAGAAAGTCCACGATTCAAAGTTTTAGCAGCTTCGTTTGCACCCTTTCGTAATTGCTGATAATCTACAGCTTGTTTAACAAGATTTAAAATTTTAGCGGTTAGGGCCGCGTCTGCTAAGGGATAAGCTTTTGGATTAACTTCTTCCTATATAAAAAAAGAGATTAAATACAATTAGTTTTATTTATAAGAACGAATTATAATTTACTAATTGATCTCTATTAATAATAATAATAATAATAAATAATAATAAATTCAAGTATAAATATAATGCAATCACGTGAGACTTAACCTCAAAGTAAAAAGTTATGTACGTTTTAAATATATATATGACAAATATCTTACCATTTTAATTGTTAACACTTATATTATTATATAATAAAATACAATAATAATAAAATATGTAAAATATCAATGATCTACCCTCTCGGCGATTAATTTTTTAATCACTTCACTGAGGAATCAAACGTGCGACAAATACAATGTACTTAGCGATTGATATTGTTTCCTCTACGATGAACCAATGACTAATGAAATATAACACGTATAAGAAGAAATAATCGCACGTGGTGTCAGTACTTATAGTTTCCGCCTAGAGGGCACCCTATGGCCTGTGTCTTGAGAGCCCTCTTTTTCTTCGATATTTATGCAGTATTATTAATTTTTGGACTGTTCTTAGCAGAAAGTCCCTAGATATTAACCATTTACTATATTATTTAATCTATAAATGAAAATTATTTGACGATTGAGGAGACGGGCAGATTTTTAGCATTTATTTTGCGCGAAGTGTTTTGCGCAAGCGCAATAATACAAACAAATAACATTACTTAGCATTAAATAGAATTTTTACTATATAAATTACAAATTAATGAAGATATCTTATTCAAATAGGTCAAGTAATACTCCTGCTTATGACGTTTTCAATGAATCTTCATTTTCACGATTACTTTATTAAAGTACAAATTTATTATTAGAACACGTATTTGCAAAGTAACGTAGTTACAAGAAGAACACGTAATTAAAACTTTGTCATTTTTAAAAGAACGAAGATCAATATTTTACTTTGCAAAAAAGATAATAAATAATAATTTAATATAAATATATATATAAAAATAAAACAATGTCAACCATTTTCAAAATTGGAATCTTTTGTTTTATTTTTTCTATTGTTCTTATAAATAATACTGTTAATACTTTTAGTAAAAAACGGCCAATAATCGGTAAGTATAACTTAAAGTTTCTTCATTTTTTTAACAGTTATTACTTTAATATATTTGTTTTTAATTTTTTTATTTTAAAGGTATTTTATCCCAAGAAACTACTAGATTTTCGGATAATGAAAAAAGTTATATAGCTGCGTCCTACGTTAAATTTGTTGAAGGTGCTGGTGCAAGAGTTGTACCAATTCGGTAAGAAAAATATAATATTTGATATGAGTTAAAATATTGTAAGAGTATTATTACTGATAATTGTAAGGGAGAGATTTTTTCAAGTATAATCAATTGAAATTCTAAGGTTTAATTTCACAGAAAATAAAGAGCGATTTGTCTTCAAGTGTCCTACAGTATTAAATTAATAACGTGAACATGTAATACTTGATCATAATTTTATTCTTATATTGTAGACAAAATTGTAATTAAAAAAAATATGATAAAATAATATGATAAAAATCGTATTTGTTTTTTTTTTCTTACAGAATCAATCAAAGCAGATCATATTACAGGGACTTAATGACAAAAATATCTGGGTAAATTTCTTCATGATAAGATAAATAATGTTAAAGTAAAATGGAGTAATCATTAATAAACATTTATTTCTACGTTAGAGTTTTATTACCAGGCGGAGCAACAAGCATCAAACATGGAGGATATGCTAATGCAGGAGAAATAATATATCAGTATAAATATGGAAATATTATTAATAAATAATCTTTTACCTCTTTGTATTAACGTTGAACTTTAACAACATATTGTTTTTTTTTTTTTTTTTTTATTTAGAATTGCTGAGGATATGAATAGAAATGGAACGTACTTCCCAATTCTAGGAATTTGTTTAGGATTTGAATTATTAGCATTCCTTGCATCTGGCAAGGAAATGAAAAGAGTATCTTGTAATAGCGAATCGCAAGCTTTACCTTTACAGTTCGAAAGAAGTAAGCATTGAATGATTAATTATTTACAAAATTTAATCAGTATTTATAATAAAGCAGAATTGCAGAATTGCTTCAAAGTAGTCACCAGCGTTTTGTAGAACCCGTCAGCAGAGCCTGTTCTGTTGATGTTAAATCTCTGGGACAGTTCTGAAGCGAATGCTACGATGGATTCCGAATGAATTGACGGTAATGCAGAAATAGATGCGTTACGACGCTGCTCAGATGCACTTGGAGCGATATGAGCGCGAATGAGAGGCTTTCTTACGCCGTATCGTAACATTGGATGAGACATGGCAGTAGACCCCGCTCCATTCGCACCATCAACAAGAATAGGCTCTGCTGACGGTAAACTACACCTTCCACATCGCTGGCAACGTATATTGATGTGTTATTATAAATACTGACAATTTATTCAAAATACTTATCCAATAACTAATAACCCAATAAAATACATTTTCAGATTTTAAACAATCAAGATTATTTACAAATGCGTCAGAGGAAATTATTGATATTTTAGAAAAGGACGAAGTCACTATTAATTTTCATATATTTTGTATAACTAAAGAAGTCAGTTGTTTTTTTTTTTAGTAATTATTATTATTATTATTATTATCGCGTCTAAATGAAAATAAGTAATACAATTATGCAATTACTATGGTACAGAAATTCAAAACGCATCGTTTGAATAGAAATTGGCGAATCATTTCTCAAAATAATGACGAAAATGGCATAAGATTTATATCTAGCATGGAACACATTAATTTTCCTTTTTATGGATTACAATTTCATCCGGAAAAAAATATTTACGAATGGATAATAGGAAGAAATATACCTCATAGTTCAAACGCTATTAAGGTCTCTCAGTATTTTGCTAATTTCTTCGTGGACGAAGGTAAATTAATATAATTATTTTTGAAATATATTTGTAATCCAAAATTATATTGTATTAATTTTTTTTGTTTTTTTTTTTCTTTTTTTAGCACGAAAAAATAAAAATAAATTTTCAGATCGTGATGAAGAAATGACAAAATTAATTTATAATTATCCTCCTCCATTATATACTGGAAATACAAATTCATACAGATCAGTTTTTCAACAAATTTATTTATGGTCAGAAAACGATTTACCAATGCTCAATTTTAATTAATTGAAGTAAACTTGTTATATTTAACTTAATACTTTATAAAAAAAAAAAAAATGAATATTATATTGTTATTGAATATATATTATACAGGGTAAAATATTGTAATGGTGTTTGAAGGTGTAGGTATTGGAATTAACTTCGTCTTTGAAGTCAATCTAAAAATCGATCCTTTTTATACAATTACGAATTAATTCAAATATCTAATATAAATCACTTTTTTTACCAGAAATTTGTTTAACATGTTCACACCTGCACAGATATTTGTATTCTTCCCCGAGGGGTGCGGCTTGTACCCCGTTTGTGCTTTACTCCGTTTGGCGGCGCTGCTTTCTTTGGTTCCATTTTTTATCTGTTTCAATTTTTAAGGGGCACTATTTAGGATAAAATTTGGAATAAATCAATTTTTTTTGCATATTTCGGCAGTATATACTTTTAAAAATAACATATTAAAATTTCAATTGCATATTTTAAATAGTTTTTGAATTACATCTGATATTTCTTGATTTATAATGATTAAATAAAACTTTGAACATTAGATATACCAGATTAGTGATTTTGACTAGTCAGGTGATTTTAATTCAAAATTTCTACTTTATGTAAAAGTTGAGTACTGTAAATAATTAAGCGTTTTTTTTTTATTTAAACATGTCTATTAATTCATTTATCTATTAAAATTATTATTGTTAAAGATTTTGTGTGTTTTACTGAAACTTAGCTTACGTTCTGTATAAAACGTATTAATACGCGACCCGCCGATTAGCGCCAGTCTGTGGAACGGGTAGAAATACCCGACCCGCCGATAGCGTGTAAATATACGTTAAATTTCTATTATTTAAGTTTGCAACAATAAAATATTTAATTATTATTAAAAAAAATAAACATCGATTTTTACTGATCCTAACAAAGTTGAAATAAAAAAGAATAATGAATTTAAATGTTATACTAATTATTGAATGATTTAATTAAATGATAAAAATACGATAAATGCAATCTATTTCGTGAAAACTTGAACTCTACATGAAATATATATGATATATATATTCAGGTATGTAATTAAATAACGTAAATAATTTTTTTTTTTCTATACATTAATTAATAGAGAGATTGTAAAAAAAAAAAAAAAGAAACAAAGAAAATCCATGTAATAACATCATACAAAATCTTGTCACATTTAACATAACACCAGTGTATATTGTGTCACATCTGGGATACATAATATTACAATGGTGCATAATAAAATTCTATACATAATATTTTTGTTCTATCTAAAGTAAATCATATTTTTTTGTTTTGTTTTGTTTTTTTTTATCTGAAAAAAAGAAAAAAATCTTTCCATCACCTTAATTTCACTTTGAGTCGAAGCTGCTAATTACGTCCGTTCACATATTACCGAACATTTCATTTCATCTTTGGGATATTATCTTTTTTGTTTCTTTTTAAAAGATATCATAAGAAAGAAAATAAATAAAAAAAACAAACGAAACAAAAATACAAATAGAAATTAAAATGTTACTCTATAATTATTATCAAATTCGGAGGAAGGTCAATTAAAAAAAAAAAAAAAAAAAAGAAATTAAACCTGCGGTTCAATAATTTTTCTTAGTATGCTTTCGAACGACTGAAAAAAAAAAAATTACAGTGTCAATGATAATATAAATTTAAATATGAAATGAAAATAAACAATAATTTTAAATCAACGAAAAATGTTTGTTTTCTCTTAGATGGATAATTTTTGAGAAAAAATACAAATTATGAAAAATTCCCATTTTAGACGAATATTCGTGCTTCGACTCATAGAGAAGAAAACTGATCTCTCGCTGTTGATTTTTTCTTTTTCTTTCTTTCTTTCACCGGTTGCGTTGTTTCATCTTACTCTCGTTCTTTTTTTTCTTTTATTATTTCATCGTTTTTTTTTTCTTTTGTTAAACAAGCTCATAACTAAATTTTTTTTCTTAAAAGCATGAACCAACTCTTAGTGTTTTTACTCTTGTGTGTATTAATATATATATGCATATCTATGTATATACATATACATATACATACATATATATATATATATATACATATATATATGTATATATTATATAACGTATGATATTATATATAATATTAATTATTATTATTAATTCATATAAACATTATTTCAATTCTTATTCCAGTTACATTCTACTAGCGGTAAGAAGTAAAGGGGTTTAGGGGGTCACTGGGAGGGGCGAGAGGGGTACAGAATGCCCGATGACATAGTTAACATTAGGGTTTTTTTTTCTTTTTAAATTCTTTGCACTATCATATAGCAGAGATATGAATAATCCTATAGATCATCATCATCATTATCTTAATCATCATCATCACCATCACAATCATCATCATCATCATCACAAAATCATCATCAACACCATCAACACCATCATTATCATCATCATCGTCATAGTCATAGTCAAAGTCATAATTATCATCATCATTATAATCATAATTATTATAATAATCATCATCATCATCATCATCATCATTATCGTTATCGTAATTCTCATCATCAGTTTTATCGTTCATTGCATACGGTTACTCGCATAATATTTTAATGCATATGCTCTATTCGTAACATTGTTTTTTTGTTTTTTTTTTTTCATACATATACATGTGTATACATATACATATTTTTGTTTGTTGTGTCCGTATTATTTAAAATAATTAAGAGAAACACATGGTACACACACACACGCGCGTGCGTGCATGGGCAATTTCTCCTCTAGTGTTTTTTTTTCTTTTTCTTTCTTTTTTTTTCTCTCAAGAACATTAGCGAAAGTATGTATGTATGTATGCATGTATATGTAATCAATCGTAAAACGACTAAAAGCTCCCCAGTGCTGCGCGTCCCCTATTATTATATAATTATTAATTAATTAATTATTATTATTATTATTATTATTATTCTGGATATTTTAAAATAATAAGTGATATCTATAAGTTTGAATATACTTAATAATCTATAGATCTATATATATATATACATATCTATGTATACATACATTCATACATACGTATATATATATATATATACATATATATAGATATATAGATCTTTATTTATATATTTATATCATAATATATTATATTTGTAATTCTAAATTTCTAATAAGAGCAATCGAACGCAATTAAAACGCTCATTAATTCCATCATATCGATTACATACATGCTGAATTTATACGCAATATCGAATAATTTTTTGTATAATATTAATTATATTTAAATTCTTGCTTTTTTTTTTCTTCTTCTTCTTATTATTATTGTTATCATTATTATTAATATTATTAGTATTATTCATATATTCATATAATTAATATTATAATAATTAATGTAAACCTGGCAATGTGACAGTCACTTAAAACTCTACTTCTTTTTTTTTTTTTTTCTCTTTTACAAATCAGACGCATATGTATATATATATAATTATGTATACATATATATATATATATATATATATTTTATATGTATTTCTAATATAAAGTTTCGTTTTGCGTTTAAGACAACGTGGTAACTGAAATGTCAGTGATGTCACACTAACAAGTGCACGTTTTTTATAATTGCGCAGAGGGAATTGAAGAAGCAAGCGAGAATAAATTTTTTTTTTTTTTTTTTTTTATTATATTTATGTGTGTGTTTTCTTTAATTATATATATATATATATTTTTTTTTTTGTGTAATATTATCTTAATAGTAAATATGAAATATATATATGGCCTTATATAATGATTCATTCACTAAGTGTTAATAATCAGGAAATAATAATATTTTTTTTTTATCCTTTTTTTTTTCTTTTTTTTCCTCTTTTTTTTTCCTTTTTTTTTTCTTCTTTAAAGATAAGAGAGACGATACAAAAAATGTGCTTCTTACTTTTTTTTTTCATTGTTTGTTTGTTTGTTTGTTTGTTTGTTCTTTTATAGTTCGATTTTTGGGAATTTAAATTGTAATAAACCGAATATTCCCTGATTTCGAATAATTAATTAATTAATTAATTAATTAATTAATCGTGAAAATTAATGAATTTATTTATTCCTTTTTAATTTTTTTTTTTTACGTATATATATATATATATTTTTTTTTTTTCTAATTAATAACTCTACTCCCCGTGTAAAACTTAATTAAGTTGTGGACCTTTTATTATTATTATTATTATTATTAATAATCGGTTTTAGATTTATTCGCTTGAAATTATATTAATTACATTTTCAATAAAAGTGAGAAAGAGAGAGAAACTGAGAAAGAGGAGATATAATAACTGTAATGGTTTTTGTATGCATTTCAGTGTCTACCTATGTATGCACACTTATGCATGTGGGTGGATTTATGTAAAGCAGAAAAAGGGTTAGCTGTATTGCACTCAATCTCGCAACATAGTTTAAAATTAACGAAAATATTCCTTAAACCTCTAACCCCAGACAATAATAACCTCTAAGTGTTTACTTATACATATATATATATACCATATAACGGATTAAATCCGAATATATATATACCATTTAAATTCGTATAAAATGTATTACACGCTTAAACAAAAAAAAAAAAAACATGTATCCCATTATCGTGCGCATACATTAATTCAACGTTCTCCTTTTCTTTTTTCCCCCATTTTGAAAACAACGCGTTTAGTCATCACATATATATATATATATTATGTATCCTTTCATTTGCTTTTTTATTTTCTTTTTCTTTTCTTTTTTCTTTCTTTCTTTCTTCCCATTAATATTCTTATATCAAATCAGAAACTTATCTTTTTTTTTTTCTTAAATTCATGTGAAATATTATATCCCATTATTAGTAGGACCGTTTTTCTTTTAATTTTATTTCTTCTTTTTGTTTTTGTTTTCTTCCTTTCATTAATATAACTTTGAAGATGTTTTATTCGCGTAAAAAATAACATTAATTTATCTATTTGTTAATTTTTCTTAATTGGTATCTTTCTTCTTTTTTTTTTAATTTTTAATTTTTAATTTTTCCCTTAATCAAAAATATTACATTAATCGATATCTTAACACACTTAGCCGACCGAACACGTCTCTCACAGTGACCTTTACAGTTTCCACCGCCGCGCATTTTTCTGAATTAGCGTTTAAGAAAATAATTTTATGACTGGCAAAGTCACCATCGAAAATCCCGTAATAATGAGCAATAAAAGATTTCTAAAATTGGTGTATTTTATTATATGTTGTACCTTATGTAAATAAGCTCTGTAGAGAAAGAAGCGTTCCTCATATGAAAGGGGTTGATTTATTCGCCGAGCGGTTGGCAACCGACTAGTTTGAAAAAGGGTAGTGTTGACACTTAGCCGACCACTTGGGTAGATCTCCCCGTTTCAATGTAGATCAGTGCCCAACCAACCGATCGGAGATCTCTCCTATATTGACCTTAGCAATGCGTTTTTTTTTGTTTTCGTTTATTTATGTATATAGTAAATAATTTTCATCAAACTACTTTGATTTCATATACCGCATATCAGTCCGCGTCACTTTGCAAAACTTGGCGTGGTGGACGACACAGCGCGTAGTTTGGGTTGCCCGAGCATGGTGGAAACCGTACAGTTCGTTGGTCGGATAAGTGTTAATATCTCGTCGTTTTAATTAGGACGAAACAAAGTGAAAAAAAAAGAAAAGAAAATACGGCATAACGATAATCGTTTGCATTTTTTTTAACAAGCTCATTCATCATCAAAATGGTCTAATTATATTCTTTGATTTCGAAGTGGCAGTAACGGCCTATTATTTTAGTTGGCCTCTGTGTATTTTTAAGAATGACTGACTCTCTCTTTTTTTTTTTTTTTTGGAGATGTTTCATAGGTACAAATATAAGATAATACATATCGCGATATAGTTTTGTTTTTTTCCCCCTTTTCTTCTCTCTTCTTGCACGAGATAAACAAACAAAATGGCGGATTTTGAACGGATAATTAATAACTTTGGAATTGAAATATATACCATAGAAATGTTTCGATCGATACTTAATAAATTATTACTTGGTCTTATGAGGCATCGACAAATTACGAAGAAGAAATTCAGAGCACTGCATTTGCACAAAAAATCTAATTACGAAATTGTAAAGTATATATATATATATATATCTATTCTTATAAATCTATCATATCTTTCATACAAAGATATATATATATATTTATTAAAAACAAATTCAAACTTTGGATAATCTATCGCCGATAACACACAAAATGTACTTGAAACGTATATTGAAAAATCTTTAAGATTTATCAAATAAAAAAAAAGAGAAACAAACGAATCGCATATACTTTTCTTCTCTTCTCGGTTTGATAGTTGTTCCAGCCAACCCTCATTTAATAAATGAAGGTACAATTATATAGCTGTTGTGTTGAGTTAATATTTAACACGTAACGACACTTTTCTAAATAGAAAGAGATAGAACGATTGAGAGAGAGTACTGCGTTTCTGTGATCATCATCATCATCATCATTAGTTTAAAAGTTTACTAAATAGTACTGTATGTACACTTGGAACACAGCATCATCTCGATTATTTGTCGATTAAACAACAACAACACACTGATAACAAGAACCTTGAGAAAGTTCCATTGTCGTTACGGGTTCCTTTTTGTTTTTTCTTCTTCTTCTTCTTCTTTTTCTTCTTCTTCTTCTGGTGGTTTTCCTTTGATTAATATTGACTTTAATAGGATGCTAGAACTCCGGGTGGCGTTGGTACAACTACGGTATGTTGTGGAACAACTGGTGGAGCTGGTGGTGCTAATTGATGTCCAACTAAAACTGCAGCGGTTGGTATTGGTAAAACTCCAGATTGTGGAATAGCAGAAGGCGTGCTAACTTGCGTTGGTGGACCTTCAGATGCATGTTTTCGTAAATGTCTCAACATATTTCCTTTTTCGACGAACGTCTTGCCGCAATCTGGACAGCTGTGTGGACGTTCGTCCGAATGGGATCGTCTGTGGGAGACCAAGTGTCCTTTACACATGAAGTCCTTGGGACAGAGATCGCAACGGAATGGTCTCTCGGCGTTGCTTCCTTTGTTATGCGAGCGCATGTGGAAGAGCAAATTACCCTTCAATGGGAAACTTTTGCCACATTCCGTGCATACGAATGGACGTTCACCAGTATGACAGCGCATATGATTTACGAGATGTTCCTGTGTAATTTGAAGAAGGGAAGAAAAAACGAATCATAAATAAAAGTCTTTCTCAGAGACAAGTTTTTGATGTGGTTTAACTTTTCTTATCGACTCTCAATTGTTAACATGTTTAGAACCAACGTCACATTATGACAATAAAATAGGAAAAATAAATCATAGGCTGTAGTTGAAATCTTTTCCGCGACGCAGTAGTGAATGTGTTAACGATGACACCACCCACCAGTTAAACTATACTACCGAAAGTCGAATGGAAAAGCTATAAAAATCAAATAAGTTTTTTGTATCTTGTGTACAGGAAGGACAACGTACCTTTCTCGTAAATGGTTTAGAGCAGACATTACAACAGTGAGAAGAATCTCCAGTATGTTGACGGAGATGATTATTGAGATGTTCTTTCCTGGTGAACGTTCTCTGACAGAATTCACATCTGTGCGGAGATTCGCCAGTGTGGATTCGTACATGATTCGTCAAGTGTTCCTTACGAGTAAATGATTTCGAGCAGAAGTGGCATCTATGTGGCGATTCGCCTGTATGTTGACGCACGTGATTGGTCAAATGTTCCTTCCTCGTGAAGGATTTGGTGCAATACTGGCACTTGTGCGGTGACTCACCCGTGTGCTGCCTGACGTGGTTTACCAGATGATCCTTCCGCGTAAATGCTTTTGGACAGTACTGACAGCGGAAGGGCGTCTCCCCTGTACAGTTCCACAAAACGATATTTAAACATTTATAATATTCATTATAATTCAAAACAAATGAATTTATCTTGCACAAGATGAGTTTTGCCAGAGGCAATGCACACAGACAGATGAGCAAATATCGAATGAAATCTTTTTAATTTTCTCTTTCGTGTAATTTGATGTACCAACATTTTTTACATTCAAAATTTATAGATGATTTTCAATATATCAATTATGATTCTTTTTGAACTTTCCATGACAATTTCAAAAAATAAATCCTTTGTACTTTTTAAGGCATTGATTGATTACCAGATGCAATAGCCAAATTGCTTGGAGTGCAAAGAGTTAAAACATAAATCTAAGAACTTTTTACAGTCTAAACAAAATTAGCTTCTAATTGTAAAAGGAATCAACAAATTTTTCAAATGATTTAGGAAACTTTTTAACAAATTAACGCAAATAACGATTACAATTATTATTAATTATTTTTTGTATAAAAGTAACAGGTTTATAATAAAAAATCGATAAATAAAAAATGCGTGAACAAATGAAATTTTGCACATGTTAAGGATTGAATGGGATGAATTTTAGTCATCTTTAAATTCTTTTCATTCGATATTACTAAATCCTTATTTTTCATTTGAGTAAAGTCAATGTGTATAGTAAGAGAGATTACGTTGCTAATATTCATTAATATATAGATTTTAAAAGAAATTAGGACATTTGTTAGTAAACAAGAATGTAAATGTATCTTCTAATTAATGACTGATGTATACAATATTTTATATAATTAAGAACAATTTACGTAATCGTTCTCAATATCTTTAACTGACTTTAAACTTAATATATATAATATATCTATATATATATATCAAAGACGTATAATTATTTGACGGATGAAATGTTGACAAACACAATATGTGGGAGTAAGAGGTACTAACAATGAAATATAATATACATACATATTAGATTGTTCGTAAAGTAATTTCGTTTTTTTGTAATATTAAATAAAAGAGGATTTTTTCATATTTTAAATGATTGTGAACTGTCACAATCTTTTTTGAAGTGTTCAAATCATATTTTCTAATATTTCTCACCTCGTTATGCAACATTTAGCATTTACTAGTGCCTTCATTTTGTCATCATCCCTTTTAACTGAACAATCAGAATTTAGTACATCTTTCAAATTGAAAATTACCAGAACGAAATTTGGAAAACTAATTTTGACATTGTATTTTTGTTGTTATAAACGAGACATAATTTTATTCTACCTTGTATCATATTATTATCCTCACGGTAATACAAAAACATAACAAATATGACGAGAATGCTAATTTTGATATTTCATTTGTAATTGCGATAGGAGACAAAACGATTGAACGAATTGAAATGTAAGAAGGTTTTAAATTACGTCTGAAATATTTATATCCTAAAAAAGGTACAATAATTTTGAGGTATTGAGTAAAATTTGATATCGGTAAACCCGACTAAATGAAATATTCCTGAAAAACAATAAAAACAAAAAAAACGAAATTATTTTCCAAACAACCTTAATATATGTAAAATATGATTAAAAAATTTCTTAAAAAATCATTTGAAATCTGTTTGAAATTAGATTTATGTAAAACGCAGAAAAGTGTGTTTGTATACAGATTTATTTATTTGTAACGATAAGGCTCTGAAAAATAAGTGAGTGAAAAAGCATGTATGAGAGCGGTGTATTAGGCAGAACAGCGATAATGTCTCTAAGGAGATTCCATGAGAATGGGATGCGGTGATTCGACAACGATAAATGATAATAAAAATGATGAACGACGAAAATATACGATATATCATTATAAGTACAACTAACGACATTTTTTTCTTCGATCTGAAGAAACACATCGATTGATGAATCACAAATGGACACAACGTAATACGATTGACTTCGTAAAAGTAGTAATAGTAGTAGTGATAGTAGTAGTAGTAGTAGTAGTAGTAGTGGTAGTAGTAGTAGCGTTTATACATGCAAACTTATAGCGATAATGAGTTAAAACGTTAAATCTCGACTTTTGAACATGAAAAGCACGTGTTGTAAAAAATCCATGAAGTGAAACACACACAAATGGAATGTACTCGATAAATGATTCGTCGAAGGATGTGGAAGGTACGACGAAAAACAAAAAAGAAAGATCAAACAAATTAATGACTAAAACAAAATAAACACAATAATTAGAATATGATAATGGCGTTAAGACGAAGACGATAGATGAAGATGAAGATGAAGAATAGGAAGAAGAAGAAGAAGAAGAAATTTCTCAAAATCCCTAAATGAATTATGTATATGTATATACATATATATATAACAAAAAAAAAGATTATAAAAATTCCTAAATATAATAAATAAATAAATAAATAAATAAATAAATAAATAAATAAATATGTATATAGATAAACTCTCTCTCTCTCTCTCTCTTTCTATGCCTGAATTCTATGTGATGTGAAACACTGAAAAACTAATCATTAGAGACAAAACATTACGAATCGGTTGCCCGTGAAGTGAACATCTGCCAACCGCTCTCACCTGTGTGTTGGCGGATGTGGTTAACAAGGTGTTCCTTTCTGGTGAACGATTTGGAGCAGAAGCCGCATCGGTGTGGAGACTCACCCGTGTGCTGGCGAACGTGGTTGAGAAGATGCTCCTTTCGAGTGAACGTCTTCGAGCAGAAGTCGCAGCGGTGCGGCGTCTCACCCGTATGCCACATTATGTGGTTCGTGAAGTGCTCCTTCCTCGTAAACGACTTACCTGTACGAGCAGCGACAAACAAAAAAACCAAAAGAGGAAGAGCTGATTATACTGCAATTTAAATCAAATCTATCAAATTATTATTATTACGTGTTATTTATTTGTTTTATTATTGTTAGTTTTCTTTTTCTTTTTTTTTTTTTTTTTACTTATCCTTAGATTTTATTTCTCATATTAACGGATTTTTAAATTATATAAATATGAGAGCTAGTATATTTGTAACTTTTTTTTTATATATCATTTTTCATTTTATTTATCATTCGTTACAAATTTAAGAGAAAAACTACATCAATTATATATGTATATATATATGAAGAGTATAGGTTGCAAATCAATAAATACACATATTCCACCTATCCTTTCGAATGCGTTTACACGTGCACATAATAACACTGCATGCTGCGCGATAAATGTACCTCATGTAACACAATACGCGCATACCGGGTGGTACCGCTAGATGTTTGCACTCGTCATATAGTGATCAAGACAATGTGAATGTACAAATGAAAATGAATCTTCCGTTAATCACTAATATATATTTTGAGAATGATACTTTCTTTTTTTCTTGAATCCATTAAAATTGTAATGATTTAAAAATTCGAATAGTAGATAAAGTTTTTCTTCGGTAGGATGATAAGAGCGAAAAGAGAGGAGGAAAAGGGTTTAAAGAGATGAGGAGGGAGATGTTACCATTAGATCCAAAATTCTATATCGATTTCGAGTTACACACGCGCGGGTCTTTTCAAATCTACTACCTTACACTTATGTAATGTGTATATAAGTACAACTTTGTTGAATCTTAAATGTAAAGTTTACAAAAAAAAGCATGCAGTAATAATAATAATTTTCAAAATTAAATAGTAAAACTTAGAAATGCAATCAAAATGAAAAACTTCGACCAATAAATTGTAATAATAATAAAAATAATAATATAATAAAGAAAGATTGAACTAAAATTAAACTATTTCTTATAATGCAAAATTATTGTGAAAGGTCAATCAAATTATCGTCAGATGAATTAACAAAAAAAANAAAAAAAAAAATTATATTAATAAAAATAAATAAATAAAATGTATTTGCATAAGAAGAAACATATACATAAATGTGTATACTGTATATGTATAAATACCAACCGCTTAAATTAACGAAATAACAAGTCATGTCATCACAATGTACTCTTGAAGGTGGACGTAAACAAAAAAAAACTTGTAAAGTGCGTCTGCAATACGTAGACGAGGTGTGTACTCGGGAGGAACTCGTGCTAGACGACGAAAGGAGAGAAAAAGAGGGTGAAAGAGGAATTGAGAATGAGAAAGAAAGAAAGAGAGAGAAAGAGATAGAGGGAGGGAGGATGGGAGGGAGAGAAACTCGTATCTGTATACTGCGGCCAAAGACACCGATAGCTCTAAGGTTAGAGGGGCGGATTTTGCAAAGGAATGCGCACGACCCGCGAGACCAAACGGAGGGGTGGTGGATGGTGGTTGTTCGCGATGCGCGATCAATTCTCGCGAATTTTATTTCACTGCTGTGTGGCGCCTATCTACCAAACTATACACACTTTAAGGCTATACTGTATATCATATATACTTCATTTATACTCAGTAGCAAGCAAACTGTATTTGTATTCCAAGTTTTGTTTTGATTTCATTTCTTTCACCCTATTTTTATATTCTATATTTATTTATATATTTATGTTTATTAATGTATTATTAATTACAATGATGTTTTTATCTAGAATTTGTCTTGTCCTACAATTATTTTATTTATACTGTTCACGCGATACGGAATTTATTATATTTGAGTTATTATTTTGCTTCCTTATTTTCCTATGGAATTGTTTTTTAATTAATATATTCTCTTCTATCAATGCGATAGAATTATTACAATTCATTGAAAAATAATATGTGTAATTAATACTTATTAGTGATTATTAATTATGAATAAATTATTTTCAATTATTTATAAATTATTACGAATTACGTACGAGAGCCGTTTTGAAGATCGATCGAAATATAAAATTAAGAAACGATTTGTTTCCAAAAATAACACTCCATCGATAACGCAGATATTCGTTATTTTCCACGTATCAGAGTGTATATATATATATACGTACTATACCCTTTTTCACGTGTATTCGATCTAAAAACGCGGTTTATTTTATTCACACATATAACCATATATACACACACACACATACACACACATATAGATTACTTACCTCATCGTCAAAGATTCCCATAGGTTCCAATTATAGCTTTCAACAATGTACTAAAAGTGGGCCAATATCGTTTGGAATAAATTTATCGCGCGTTTCAATTTATTATAAAAGAAAATCGCGAAGAAAATGTGAAACTAAATCGGTGTAATAATGGCACCGATTTTTTGTTTCTTTTCTTTATCCTATGTTATTTCACATATACATGCGTTTTATATGAATGATTTAAAAGATAATTATTATTATTTCATCGGTATATATATATGCTATGATCAATATTGAGAATCCAGGTATTGTTAAGAATACCTGAGCAATATAAACAATGTCCAATTGAGTAGGACAGTGTAACGATTGCCCGGTCAATCTCTCGAATTCTCAGAAGATTTTGGTCAATGTAGAATACATGCTTTAATTTACTGTGTTTAGAACACGGGAGGAAGAAGGAAAGTGTTTTTATTACGAGCGGTCGGCTAAGTGAAACAATTAAAAACATTTTTCTCCTTCCTCCCGTGCTTTAAGCACAGTAAACTAAAGCATGTATTCTACAGTGACCAAAACATTGGACATTCTAGAGATTGATCAGGTAATGTAGGAAAAACATACTCAAAATATACATTGTCCAATCTTAATGAATGCTCGGATATTCTGAACAATGTCCAAATTCTCAACATTGACCGCAACATATATAATCTTTACAAACACATAAAAAATATATATATATATATATTAAAAAAATAATCAATAAATATGAATGAAACAAAATGATACTTTGATTTTGATATTTCTTCTAAATTCATTTTTTGTTTCGTTCGTTTGTTCGTATTTGAAGAAGATTGACGATTGATTGGTAACAACTACTGAAAGTTAAAGTAAAATAAAACTTACCGCATATCTCACAGCGGAATGGGGTGTCATTGGTGTGTGAACGCATGTGGTTAGCGAGATGCTCTTTGCGCGTATACTTCTTGCCACAGGATTGACAATGATGGGGGGTTTCTCCTGTATGCCACATAACATGGTTCATAAAGTGTTCTTTGCGAGTAAAGCTCTTCTTGCAAATATCACATCGATGTGGAGTCTCACCAGTGTGTTTGCGCACGTGATTTACCATGTGTTCTTTTCGGGTAAATGTCTTCGAGCAATATTGGCACCTGTGAGTGAAAAGTATTTCATTTAATTGAAGTTCAGAAAATATAAAAATTAAAACAAAAAAAAAAGCTTACCTGTATGGTGTTTCGCCTGTATGGCATCGGGTGTGATTATCTAAATGCTCTTTTCTTGCGAAACTCTTGCCACACACCGTACAGTTGTAAGGCTTGTCAGTAGCATGTCTTTTCATATGCCGTTCCAACGAAGGTGCATTCGCGAAGACGTGAAAACATACAGTGCACGTAAACATCGATCCACCCAAGTGACACTTTCCGTGACGCGTTAGATCGTTAGAGTTTGAAAATGCCTTCCCGCATACCTAGAGAAGAGAAGAAAGATGCAAGATAAGACATATACGTACAATTAATACATAATTGAAACGTTTGAAGAAATAAAAATATTCTACTAACCTGACATGTAAATGGTTTTCTTTCTGTGTGATATCTACGATGTACTATAAGCTGGTAACGAAACTGGAATATCTTTCCACATATCTCACAAGCATGACTGCCGACCGAAACTGGCGATGCACTTGGACCCGGCGTAGCTTCACCATCGCTAGTCTTTATGTCAAACTTATTCAACTGAACTTGCTGTACTATTGGTGTACCATTTTGAATCGTGGTAACTGTTTGCGTAGGAACCGTACTACCTACCAAAGTAGTACCGGCCGCAATTTCACTTTGCAATTTGCCAAAAACTTCGTGATACGCTAAAAGCTGGTTAATATCTTCGACATTGACCTGTCGAGTGTAACGAAATTTTGTATTTTCTTGATTTATATACACTAATAGAACGCGCGCTAATATAATGTTATTACCTTGTACATGTTTTGTACCATTTCAACACCCAGTGTTTTAGCTAAGTCTTGTTCATTTCCCGCACTTATTTTGACCACTGAACCATCGGCTGTTCTTACGTCCATCATATGACCGCCTGGTTTTAAGTCTGGAACTTGAAATCTGAAAAGAAAATAACAAAAAAAATGTTATCATTTATATAAGTGTATCTTTTAATTGCATATAAACTTACTGCGTCATATTCAGCTGCCGCAACTCCTTCTCCTTTTCCGGTTTTTCTGAATTATTTTGGCTGCTACCCTCCGTCGATGAATTCCCGCTTATATTCACGCCAATCTGCTGCTGCTGTTGTTGCTGCTGCTGTTGCATTAAGCTCTGTTGTAAATCTTGCTGTGGTTGTAACTGAAGATCGCATTGAACTTGACAGTGAACCTGATTATCGCTACAGCGTTCGGTGATACAGCTGCCACCTTCGTCCTTGACTTTGTTGTCATCCCTTTGGGCGTTCTGGTTATGTGAGGTCGGTCCATTGTTCTGTGCATTTTGATGATTCTGCATTTGGTGATGAGATTGCTGCTGCTGTTGTTGCTGCTGCTGTGGCTGCTGCTGCTGGTGCAGCTGCTGCTGTTGAGCCTGCATTTGTTGTTGCATTTGCGCGTGTGCTGCCTGCAAGTGACTAACGCTCGTCGGGATATGCGCGTCTAGATTAAGGCCAGGAAGAGAAACTGGAATCTGTTAACAATAAAAGACAAAAAATGTGTTAATAAAAGTTTATCAATAAAGCACAGTTGTTCTTGATGTGTTTTTATTTTTTTTATTTTTTTTTATTCTTTTTATTACTCAGTATTTTGACCGTCTGTAATATATTTTTCATCAAGTACTACTGTCAAATGAGCATTGTCTGACATATATATATATATATTATATAGATTAACGAACATTATTTGAAAATTTGAAGAGCTACTCACAAGCTGTTATTTATTTAAATATTAATATATTGCATTGGAAATAAGAAAGTAGGAAGTGAAAAGTGGAAATAGGATAGGAAACGGAGAAAGAGAACATTATGGCAAAAGCAAAGAAAATTTGCCGAAGACAGTAGACTGTTAACTCAACTGAAAGGCCACTTTTTACTCATTTGGCATTATGTATATCTTTTCCACCTACTCACATTTCCATAAAGATACGCGCAAGGTACAATGTTACTGCAACTCCTGCAAAGGCAGATTCTAATACTCTGCTATTGTTGTTCATAAGCCACATTCGGTCTTCGAGTATAGCGTGCTTCTACGCAAACAAACCTGAGAGTTGGACTGCATAGAGCCATGATGGTTGCTACTGCTAACTGAAGGTTGATGGTGATGATGAGCCGACTGAGAAGTTGATTGATGATGAGAGCTGGAGTTCAATGCCATTTCCTGATTCAACGTAGAGGCTGGTTCTTTGGAAGATGCCTCCCCACTTCCACCGCTCCTATGAGAGGAGTTGTGGTGGGAATGGTGGTAGACTGAGACCTGAGGTAGCGGTCCGGGAAACAGATTGGTCAGGACCCAATACTTAGCTACCGAGGAGGCTAACGCTACAGCTGTACCTACACGCAGGTCTGTGGATGCTTGAGGAGTATTCCCCACATTGCCAAGGCCAGTCGAAGTAGCCAAACCACCTGGGTATGAAGGACGACCACTTTGACCCGCATTTACATCCTACCGATATACATTCAGACATTTGTACAACATCAATAGGGCATGCAAAAGCATGCACCAGGCTTGATTCCAATCGACAAGTGCGCCAGTAAGGATTAAGTCCTTTCCGAAGAGTTTAGGCTCAAGCATTATAAAGACTGGTTATTATTTACCTAAATACAAAACAGATTTTCATTTGTTGTGTAGTTAACAACACGTACTTTTAACTCTTAGGAAGGAAATTCAGATTATTTCAAGTATATAGATTAAATGTATTACAAAGATAAAATGTAAATTGCATTTCGTCACCGAACATTTAATGTCAATGTTAAGCCGATAAGTTATATAGTTAACATGTTACTTAAAAAATGAGTAAGATATATATATATACACAATACCAAAAATATAATTAAATCATCGTTTATTATTGTTAATAATCTAAGCTTGTGTAGCTAGCTTCGAAACGACAGAACAAGATAGACAGAGTAACGTTAGCTTCGAATAAAGTAATAAGATAATTAATCTTACTTCAAATAATGCCTAATATATCTTTAAACATAAATATATATCCATCGCGCATTTGTAGCTTGGTAAGTAGCCTGCATACGTTTAAAAATATTCTCACCTCTTGTTGAGCCTGCGTTGTCGCTGGCAATGCATGCTGCTCGCTGTTCATCTTCGTTCACTGAAGGCTACCAATTAAGTGCTTCTGACATAATTCACTTTTCATCCTGCAGAACACATGACTAGAAGTTAAATCTTAACTTCAATAACTTCTGTTGAGAAACTACTATCGAAATTACAACTATCATTGTCATTATCATGATCATTATCATCATTTTGAAACTTTTACTTATTCCTCGAATCGCGTAATTTCCTTACGAATGCCATAACGTTTTTTTTTTTTTTTAAGGAACATAATACTCCCCTTTGACCAAACTAAAATTCATAAATGATTATATATAGTACAATAATAAATGAGTTCAATGATTAATCGGTAGGATCTGTATGGTAAATAGAAGAAAAATAAGTGTCACGGCGTTTAACCTCAAAAATGTAGCTCGATTCGATCGCGAGTTTGTCAGAGCTATGAAAATCGCAGACGTCATCATCGTTCTTTCTCTGTCTCTCTCTTTCTCTCTCTGTCTTTGTATGTATATATATGTGTGTGTGTGTATCTGTATGTGTGTATGTTGGAATTTTCCGATACGCGCGATCCGACGTGGCGATCGATCGGAATAAACACACAGAGAATATAAGCACCAGCTAAAGTAGCAATCTCTTGCGATATTAAAGATAATATGATAGCTTTGGATCCTCGCGTATGTAATCGATCGGGTTTTAACCTCCGGACAACATTTTGTCGATCGAGACAGGGCGGGAAATGGGTGAGTCATCGACTAGCATCTTCGGGAGCGTGACAAAGGCCGCGTAAAAGCGATGAAAGCGGCTGCCAGCGTTTCAGCGGCAACAACAGCGGCACCTCCGTTACGGTAACGCAGCTGTTATGCTTCCTTGCTTGTTCCAATGTCGGCCACGACGAACCGGCGTAGATAGAACTCCCTGCGCTCGAGGGAATATTTTCTTCTTGTTTACCATCTATCTCTCCTGTTTTCTCGCACATATGACGCGTGAATTATATTCTTCGTAGAGAGAGAACGTGGAACGGGGACAAGGGGCCACAAGATGGAGGTGACACAAGATTCGGGGGAAAGGGAATATACCTGTATGTGCATCGTAACGAGTCGGATAGAGAGGGGGGGGGAGAGAGAGAAGAGAGAGCAAGAAAAAAGAAGGGGAGAGCGGGGAGGGTAATAAAAAAATAGATATATTCTATATATATGTATATATATATATATATATGTATAGACCGAGAGATATATATATATATACATATACATATAGGTTTGTATAAAAGGATAGAAAAAGAAAGAAAGGAGGCTACGTATAGAAAGAAAGAGAGAAAGAGAAATAAAGATGGAGGCAAAAGAAACGAGGCGCAGCGAGTTCTTTGACCAGGGCAAGAACCAGCGAGTATTAAAGTTAGGTTTGAAATAGAGCTTAGAGAATAGGACTCACGTGGTAAAGGATGCCGTCGGCGGCTCGGGCATCTCGCTCTTACGGCCTTAGGCCGTCCCGTGCACGGGGAGACGCGCGTCCCGACGCAGGGGGGACGCCTTTCGCCGCCTCTCGACGTCTCACCTCGCCACGGATGCCCACAAGCAAATCCTCGATAATGGCCACGCTCCCTCGCCCTCCGCTTCAACAATACCATCAAAGTGTACGCCGTCGAAAACGGAATAACGTAGGACCAAATTCGGTCCTGTTCGATACCGACGTGCCACGTAATTTCACGAAAATCTTCGGATCTGCCTACGTGCTCGCGGTTAACAGAAAATACGACGACTGTCATGGCGTCCCTCGCCCACCCCGCAGGAACTTACGCGCTTGGTGCGTCCGAAGGACGCGACTTTTACTATTAACTTGCATGAGAATATTCCTCACGCAATTTTTTCTACGTCGAAGGGAACGAATTCTTATGCATTTAAAAATAATCTATTATCCTATTATTTGAAAAATATTTAAATCTAATGTATCAAGTATTCCTTATATCGTATAGTCGTTAATGCGTGCGCAATTTCCGGTTGCGCGCGCATTCAATATACCTTCCTGTACAGATTGAACCGCCAAACCAAAATTCTCCCGATAACAATGACGAAGTTCCATCAACCCGATCGATTTTACGTATCAACCTGTTCGTCCATTCTTTCTTCCATACGTACTCATGTCTTCTTAGTTAGTCCGTCTTCCAATTATCTTCTTTTTTTTCCTTTCTATCTTCCCGATATAAATGTATGGAGAGTACGATCGAGTATTTTCCTACTATGAAGATACATGATGAGAACACGTGAGCACAACTAATATAAATATGTATTTGCCGGAAGTTAGTGTAAGTTTCTTTTTGCAAACTAGTGCTCCAATTGGCTGGAAATTAATGATGTATTCTAAAGAACCAATTACGTCACGTCTTTCATTAGAGTACCTCACTGTAGATGGTGTTCCAGTTGTTTCTTATCTCTCCAATACATAGATTCATCTAACTTATAAGATTAAAGCATTACCGTCGGTAAGTACGTTGATTTCTTTATGGATAATATCAATATGGCGGATACTTGATAAATTTATTTTTTATCAGAGATTATCGACAGAGGCAGCATTGGCATTTAACTGCGGGCATGCTAGAAAATCGATAATTTCCATTGTTCTGATCTAATTTCTCTAATTTGTTAAATAGAAGATATCAATCGTTTTTTATTTAAATTTGTATAATAAATTTCTTTTTTATAAAATCAAATCAATATATATATATATATATATATATATATATATATATATATCTGTGGTATTTTTCGTGAATCGCATGGTAAAACAGAACAACAGACGTGATTACAGATAATGAAAAACGAAAAAAGAGGGAAATATAATAAATACGAAAAATAATTAAATCGGTTATTATAAAAAAAAGTATCTGTAATATTCCGTTATACATACTTTTTGATTTGACTTGATTTAATTTCGTCGAAATAATGTTAAACTTTTAATTTTTAATATATATATATTTGATATTTGTGTTTCTCTTAAATTTATTACTAAAAATATTCATCGGTATTTACATTTACATTTACAGATATTTGTACAAGAATCGATTTGGCCAGACACAGTAATGGAATGATATGAAATATTTAAATAATTGCACACATATTTTCATTCAATCTTAGAATGTTTTAAAAATTGTAGACAAATGTGATATGATTAACGTTCGATATAATAATAAGGATTAAAAATTTTCTAAATTATTAATCAATAATCTATTGTTTAATTTTATCAAAAATCACTTTCGTCGACAATCTTCAAAGTATTGAAAAAAAAAAAGAAAAAAACACATACACACAACAAATAATAATAGATTATTCATATTTCCTATGATAGGTATTTCTTTGTGCAATTGATTATTACTTTTCTATAAATATTTATCTTTTCAAATAAAAAACAAAAGAAGAAACGAATTGAATTATTTCTATTATTTTTCATTTTTTTTTTCTTTTGCGTTCGATAATTATTAGCCCTTATCGATCGTCAGCTTTTTTAATACGATTTTCATTAGGTTGTCCGTTGTAGTTGATTTTGGTGTTTATATGCAATATACATAAATTGATTGTCATTTTTATGTGACAGGACAAAGGCATCGCCAAAAAATCGTTGCCATTAGAGAGAGACGTGACTGACACGTCCTATAAGGGCTAATAATATTAACATTAACAAATAATATTTAATAAATAATCGTAATTACTCAATTGATAATCATCGAATTAAATTTACATTGAATGATCAACCTTCATTTAGAATTATGATGACACGAATTGAAAAAATAATAATAATAATAATGATGATAAAGAACCCACATTAAGACATTGACTAGTATGTTAATATATACAGAATAATTGTTAATAATAAACATGTACAACAATTCGATCATTAAATTAAAATTGAATATTTCTACAAATTTCTTATAGTTATTTGGTGTCACTGTTACTTTGTCTTCCCGTAACTAACTGGATATGTATGATAATTTTTAATAATTAATAGAATTTATGCATTCGATAAATCTGGAAAACTTTATAAATTGTATCATGCGTAAAGCAGGATGAAATTTAGTTGCATTGAAAGCTGAAACGTTAAACTATTTTCATTTTTCATCGAATATTGTTCATACATATTTGAATGATTTTCTTTTTCTATTAATCTATAGAAATAATATATATATATATATATAATTATATATATATAAGTATAATATATATATATAATTATATATAATACTTTTATAAATATATTATTATATATAATACTTCTGATATATATAATTACATATATGTATATACTATCTGTATATCTAATCTCATTACAATTCGGTAGTAATTTCATCTTGCGGCCTAAAGCCAAGGATCGTGAAATCATCTATGAGGTAGTCACAATCGGGTAATCTATCGGACAATATGGTATAATTAGCAGCTTCAACAGCGCTTTGAAATTCCCATTGAGGATTGATTTCACGATCGAGAACACTAGTTTCACGAGGATTAGATCCGCGATTGATATCTGGTAACGTAGCACCACCGTTATGATTATTGAACACCGATATGGCTAATTCCTGAAAATGTGACCCATTTGATTTCAGTCTTTTTTGCATGCCAAATACCAAAGGAGTCATTTGTCCCATCGTAGACTCGTTGTTACGTCCGAGTTTATCGTGATAGGGCATGGAACTATTTTGTCCTAAACTCGACCCAAGTGGACTATCCTTGGCATATCCTAAACTCGAGCTGGCTGGACTAATACTGGACTTGTCGCTCGCTTGAAAAGTAGCGAGTGGTAAGTTAGCTTGAAATGTTGTTAAATTAGTCGGCGTACTTCTAGGTTCAAACGGTTGAGACGGTGGTGTTATTACTACCGACTCCGTTGGATTCGTTTGGACGGAACTTGCTGGATGCTGTAGGAATGTCACGAGTTGAGCCACCTTAAAAAATCACATTTCACTTATTAAAATAATATCAATTTCTTTATTCTTCTATTATGTATTCTAATTTTGATTATAGCTCATATACTTGACTCTAAACACGTATATCCTTTAGACACACACACACAAATAAAATACAATACATTCTCATCGTAATACTCACCGAAATGTTTAACAGACTGCCATGAAAAATAAAGAAAGATTAAAGAAGAAATTAAGAGAGATAGAGAGAAAGAGAGAGAGAGAGAGAGAGAGAGAGAGAGAGAGAATCCGGCGTATTAATTTAAATAATGTAATCATTAGAAAATAATTAAACTTACTTCTGGACTACTGTGTCTCTTGTACCTTCTGAGCAAACGTTCTGCCCAAGATAATAATCTTTGCCAGTCATCAGGAGGTAACTGTATGTCTTCATCCTTTTTGTTAACAAGGACTAATATCCTTGCGAGATCTCGGAGAACGGGTCTAAACGTTAGAATAATAAATAATTGTTAATCGATTAGTTCTCATTTTCAGTAACTTCATTTTCTCTTAATTAAAAGATACGAATTTAATGGACGACTTTGTAAATAATCGTTTTACCTGTACGCTTGAATGCCGACTGCGCCGTCCCCGTTATTTCCGGAGTAATATAATTCTCTAACTTGTCTTCTAGTGTCGTTCAGCATGGAAAGGAAAGTGTGTCCCTCACCTCTTAACGTTGCAAGATGCCTCAGGAATTCTCTTCTTTCAGCACTGTCAGATAATCATTAAATATAATGAAATATTTTCTAATAATAATAAAATAATAAATCTAATCTTTCAATTAAGTCGCATCGTCAAATTTGTACGCTAACAAGAATTGTCAAATATCATTTTAACTTTTTAGAGATTAATTTTGTATTTTAATAACAAGAAATACATTTTATCTATGAAAAATGAACAAAGTAACATTCATATTTTATATTTTGTAAAAATAATAGAAAAAAAAAAAATAAGAATTTATATACAAATGTTATTATGGGAAATAAAATAAAACCAAAGAGTATCCACATATATGGTAAAAAGTTTTAGAGAAGTTGATAAAATTTGAAAAACAAAAAGAAAGATCTCCAGGAAAAAAATGTTAATCAAAAATGTGATAAAACATTTTGATAGCAACATTCGAAACGAACGATAAAATGGATTTCAATCGAGTGAACAATTTCTTTTACTGTTAGTCTACCTACCTGTTCTCAAATTGCCGTACGATCTTGGTCGCTTTTTTCTTCTTTCTGTGAACGATGATCGCACCGCAAAGAACGATGAAGACACATATGGTTGCACCGGAGACAACTCCCACCAAGATAGCGACCTGACTACCTGTCAGCCCAAAGATGTAACCAGTCTCTTTACAAACTCTTCCCATATATTCGTCTCTCGTCGACCAGTCTGCCGTATGTCCAGGTGGACAGCTATCAACGCAGGTTCCTTTATGCAATAGTACTGCACATCTCGCGCACGTGTCACCTCTGCATCTTTTGCATCCTCCTGGATCTTCGACGCATCCTACAAAAAAATATGTAATAAAAGAAAATGTAATTTATTAAACATTTGCTTATATAAAAACTAGGGATGCCCCGCCACGCGTTGTTGTACGCTCATAATCAGTCCGATACACACGTCTTTCGCAATAAAATAATATTGCGAATTATAAATTGAGATATAAACTATCCTATCATTCAACTTGGATCAAACTGCACACAGTGAGCAAAATTTGATTAAAATCGGTTAAGTAGTTTAGGAGTCCATTATAGACAAACAACGTGACACGTAATTTATATATATTAAGAAGATATGAATCGTACAAACTAACGAAACATTATTCGAACCAAACTTACGAACAACAAGAAAAATAGAAATAAAATAAGAGGAGCAGATTAGCCGATCATCCTTCATTCGTGGTATAATTTAGAACGACAAATTTCAAGTAAGAGTGCATTTGAAAGAGGAACGTGACACCCGTCGAATTCCAAGCAAGAAGTAGCTCTAACTCTTGGACCCTACTAGCCGAGCGTTGATCCATAGCCTCGAGTCATACCTTGATTGCTTGACACACATACTGGTGCACCTACCGAAGTCACGCTCGACAATACCCGTTTCGCGATATATATCTTTGATAACGAATACAACTTCTAACGGGCTTTGACAGTTTATAACTAAAAGGGAACAACAACAAAAAAAAAGTAGAACGAATTATTTGACGAAGTATACACTTTCGACTAAAAACGGGTAGTACATGCCGTTAAATTGTACTGAAAGTTTGTAACGATTTGCCAATACAAAAGTGTTGTATTTGAATTTAATGGTAAAATCAGTACGAACTTTTAGGTCAACCATACGTTTTTTATCATTACCTAAAAAGTTCGTGCTGATTTACCAATATAAAACTATTATTTGGAAATTTACTGTATAAAATCAGTACGAATTTGTTGGATAATCCAATAATACACTGTTCTAACACGTAACTAGGTACGTACATAAAACTTCTTCCTATGTGTACAATATATTTGTTCTGTTCATTTCATCGAGGAGAAGAAGAAGAAGAAGAAGAAGAAGAAACGTTGAAAGAAAAGAACATTTTTTTAGAGAAAGGAAGAGGGTATTCGAGTAGTGTTTGCTTGTCTTTTTTGTGTCAATGATGGTGGTGGCAGTTAGCAAACGTATGAGGAATCCGGTTGGGTACTTTCCGGATTACGTGGGTCTTTCTTACCGAACTCATAATGCACTCTCTGGAGTGTTCCGCTTAGGATTCTCGTGAACACACAACACGCAATGAACGACTAACTGGTAAATTACCTAGTAGGTATATAACATTCTCCAGGTTGAGAACACCCAAGCTCCTATGGGTTTCTTTTCTTCTCTCATACTTTGAACTATACATACACATACACAAACAGATGTGCGCGCTCATGCACGTAGCACACACACACATATAAGTACATAGGAACAGACACACCAGGTTTCTCAACTATTTACTTTATCATTTACCATTCACTCGATCGATCGACGTCAAACGAGAACCTTCCAAATTTTTCATCTACTCTACTTGGAAAGAATCTATTTATTTTACTCTCTTTTCTACGTTGAAATAACGTTTCCAAAGTTATTTCAATATTCTTCTACTATTGTATCATCCAATGGCATTTTCGTTGGGTCCCAAAGAGAGAAAGAGAATTTCATATTTAATCAAATTTTGTCCACACACACTATGATTCATAACTAAGGAAAGGAATTTCGTTGATTTTCAAAGGATATTCTACAACATACATAGAGATAGACAAACAAACACAAACACACACACGTAATACATACATACATGTTGTATATTCTGAATGTCAAGTTCTAAGAGAAATTGTCGAAAACATTGTTTGTGTCGTCGATATTGCGTTTCACTTTGGCAGACCTCCTTGCATCTTCATTTTAAGGCCATCGACCTCGAATCATAACGCAGTAGTATCCGTCGTTGTAACTTCGTATCCGTCTCTCCTTTTCTTTGCATCGATGATGACGTTTTGCTTTTAAAGCGAGCGCACTCGGTTAATTAGTCGATCAAAGGTCAGGGATAACGCGATGATATTCTGCTAGCTGAAAGAACGATCTACGGAAGCTCTTACTAGAAATATATATATTATCTAGTAAGCTGCATCGTTCTTTCCTGTTGGGCTTCTCTCCTTCCTCTTATTATTTTTCTTAGATCCTATCCATATGGTAGAAGATATACTTACACGTTTAGAAATTGTCTGTATATGTATATATGCATATATCCGGAGATGTGTCTGTGTGTGTGTGTTTGTGTATGCATGCACGTGTTACTAGCTATGCCTTGTCTCAAGCATGCTCTTGTAACTTTCGATAATATAAACTTCCTACGTTTTAATTCTCAGATATGTCAAGTAGTTCATAAAAATAACACGGTTAATCTTGTCATAATAGATAAATAATGAAATCATTAAAGATTTAAAATTTCTATATGTATATGTACATTTAATTATTTAATTATAGACGCTGTTGGTTATTTATTTATTTATTTTCTTTTTTATACGAATAAGATTATAGTATAGTATAGTATATAGTTTATTATTTAGATAAGATGAAATAAGATAAATAAAATGATTTATATTGCATAAATGATATGACTCGTTTTTAGAAATCATAAATTTCATTATAAAGTTGAATATTTCAAAGTTGGTTTCTCAGAACAAGAATTACAAATAAATAACAATTTAATGTGATATAATGATTTGAATAGTTAAATTTAAATTTGATTTGAAACTAAAGTAAAGATTCTATTGCATGGTATAATGGAGTATACACGCTAACACGCCATATGTCTCCATAGTGTGCAAGCCAGACGATATTTCACGAAAACGTGTGTGGCACACGAGCGGCGTGTGGCGTAACGGACAAGTGCATAAATTCAATGCAGGAGAATAAACGAAGTTTGCAGGTTTTACGAGTTAACTACCAAGAGACAGAGAAAGAAAGAAAGAAAGAAAGAAAGAATGAAAGAAAGAATGAAAGGGTTTGAAAGAAACATTTTCGAAAAGGAAAAGATATCTTGTTTCTTTTTTTTGTAAGTTCATCAAATTTTTTTTCAACGATACCATTCACAGTCAACGTACGCAAAATAAATTTTATATAAATATATAAACACGTAATTATATATCTTGAAAACAACGAATTGAAAAAAAACAAAAAAAAGTAAAATTTGTAATAAATATTGTTGTTCTATCGTTTAAAATAAAATACAGTTATACCACTGTATATTATTGTGGTTTCCTTATAAGAAGAGGTACAGTTAAACTTGTGATGTGTCATATTGAAAATTTATAAAATTATTCATCAAATTTATACAAAATCAAAAATACAATTTTTATTTTATTCGAGATATTTAAGTATCTTAATTTAAAAAAAAAAAAAAAAAACTCATCACACAAATATTTACAATTTCGTTATCATTAAATTAAAAAAAAAAAAACAAAAAAACAAAAAAAAGAAGATTCTTTAAATCTCTATATCAATTAATGGAAAATTACAAACTAACTTGATTAATTTCATTGTTCTAGAGAAATTTAATGACGCACGAGAAGAACGGTCAAGGGTTGCTTTTATTTCTTTTTTTTTTCTACCCCTTATCTATCTCCTTTCTTTTACTCTCACACGATTGATTGCAACATATTTCAGTTTTGAAGTATTCTCGTTTATTTATTGTTCTCTATCTCTCTCTTTCTTTGTAGAATGTTATATCAAAAGGTCAATAGATAACCGGAATTACAAATCGTCCGATGGTCATCTCAACAAACTTGTGAAAATATCTTCTTAATATATATATAAATTACTTGTCACAATGTTTGTCCGCAATGGACTCTTAAACTACTGAATCGATTTTAATCAAATTTTCCACACTGTCTGCAGTTTCATTCAACTTGAAAGATAGGATAGTTTATATTTCAATTTATAATTCGCAATATTATTTTATTAATCGCGAATTATTTGTTTATTAAATAAAGAGTCATGATTATCTCTGTTAGTTCGATAAGATTCTAACAGATGACGGTATAACGTAATTCGTTGACTTAAAGACGTGTGTATCGGACTGATTGTGACAGTAAAAAACAATACAGTGTAAAAAGACAGTAATTGATTTTTAAAATTATTTTAAAATATCTAAATATCTTTAGAACGATTTCGTAAATGATAATAAAATTCAATCAAATTATGATAATCATTACGAAGAAAATAATTCATCATTTCTCATTATTTCATTCATTATAAAATACTTACATTTTCGCTAATATCAAACAATTAGAGCAACATAATTGTACCGTCAGAGGTTGGTGGGATACAGGGATGAAGGGGAGCTGTATTTTAATTAGATAATTGTTTTCTAAATCACGTTAAAGAGCCAACACAGATCTGGGTCTAGTAAACAGAGTGTTCCAGATGTCCATCATTCCACGTTGAATAATATTCCACTTGTTTTATTTTTCTTTTATTTTTATATTAATTAATCTGAAAACTACTGATTCTACTTGATGATAAATAGAAAACGGGATTGTATGTTTTTCTTGTTTGTTAATTAGTAAATATTATCCGTAATCGTTCATTCTAACTTCTCCCTCTTCTCTTATAATGAAAATGAACCATAATATCTCTAAGAGGTATGGTAGCTTTCTTATATGCATGTAAAATATCGTTAGAGAAACGTGCCAAGGAGATATTGTCAAGGAAAAGGCGCACCTACATTGAACGAATTAGAAAGCATCGTGTGTGTGTTTTTTTTTTTAATTTATTAAACACTCATATATACATTCGTGTTCCGGCTTTTCTGATCGATATGTATATTTTCATGTAAATTTGTATGTTTCATTATTCAATCTTATCTAATTCAAAAGTATACAAAACAAAAAACCAATTCATTTCTTAAGGTATCTTTTAATAATAAATTTAAAAAGAAACAAATATGTAGAATCTATTTTTCGTATTTCGTCAGGGGGATTTCTGGCAGGGGTGTGGTGGCGTAGCAATTCGACCTATCTACTTTAATTTTGAATTTAGCCACCAGATAGCGTATTCAAGTGTTAGAGATTCCAATATTAATTTTAAATTTCAATTATATTATATTGATAAATTATTATATTAAATTATAATAAATTATAATAATCTATTTAATTATTAAATAATTTATTAAATAATATTATTATATTATTTCAATAAGTTATGTAAACAAAGAAATACAAAAAAAAAAAAAAAAGAAATTTATAGGAAATTATTACGGTTAATAAAATTATTAAAATAAGTTATGTAAATGTGTTACGACTAATTTTCGAAACTTCTAGTCGAGCGTGTTTTAAAAAAAGGCTTCTTAATATTTGATAGAAAAAGAAGAAGAAAAAAAAAATAAAACTTCGAGATAATTATAACGACGCTTTCTAAGATAGTAACGCATGGTAGAATTTCGACTTTCGTTAATTCGAACGTAATATCGAGTGCACTAATCGCGTGAGTTTGCGATCTAAACACTTTCAACATCGAGGAAGCGTATACGTACATATAATGTTTCCTTTTCCTCTTTTGCGTAAAATGAAAACAAAATTGATCTTTTTAAATTAAAATACAGTAGAGCCTGATTTTTGTGCGGTCCTTTTTTTCGTAAATAATTGATGTATTTTCTAGGTTTGACTTTTTTTATTTGGTCCCTATCCTCCGCACAAAAACGGGCTCAACTGTACGTGTGTCACGAGGGTTGTACTAGTAAAATTTAAAACCAATAAGTATGAGTTTCATCGTCATCGTTATCAGCGATTACATTTAAAGTTGCACCATCAGCGATTGAGAATTTTATAAAAAAAAAGAAAAAAAAAAAAAAAGTAGCGATCAATCAAAGGTTTAAAATCGTAGGACACTTCATGCACACATGAATGCTTAAGACTAAAGATGAGCTTAAAATTCGTTATAAGCGATGTTCAATTAACGCAAAGTAGAGAAAACCGAGCAAGAGACGTGAGATTAACGAGCACAATTGGTAGAGTTGGACAGGGATGGCTGACAGATGTGTTTCAGGACGGAAGACTGTGAAACGTCTACTGGCAAGTATTATCGTTAACACCTTCATTAACTAACCCTGTCATGTAACGAAGCATGTTTCATAATATTTATCCTAACCTCGTATTTCGTATCTAACTCGTACGAATGATCATTACTATTTATTTAGATTTCATTTCATTATTATTACAATTATTATTTAAAAAGTATCATTATATAATATTGTTTAAACAATTGTAATAATAGTATTTACAATTAGTATAAATTATGGTAAGAAAATTTGATCATATTATTAATACAACCTTTTGTATTTGTATATTTAATGTATTATTTGATGTAATTGCTATAGTAATAATTATTTTTTTTTTATAATTACAATAATAGTTATATTTAATAGAAAATATATAGCAAAATTAATAATTAGTATTGAAATTGTTGCTATTTCAAAAATAAAGTATATTGAAATAATAAAACAGATGTGTGCAGATCACACACGGTAGAAGTGAAACCTTTAAAGAAAACCAAGCTTCGAAATAATTGAATTGTAATACAGTGCCATCTATTGAAAGAACCTTATAGAACCTAGATAACCTTTAAAAATTGTGCTATGTGCTAAGTTGAAAAAAATCACGTGAAATAAAATAAATTTCATTAAGATAAGTTCAGTAGTTTCGGAATTGTTAGTGGACAAACATATTGTTACACTGAATTTTTACATATTGAATTTTATTATTTAATTAATTATTTTTGTTTCATAGATTTCACGTTCTTCCGTTTCACGATTTTCAAATCATCCTGATTCTAAAGAAGTTCTCACTTCAAAAATAAAAATAAAAGAAACCTACTTATCAGTAATAAATTAATTAAATGCGACATTAACTTACAAGATAGTTCAAGTGCACAACAAGACAAAAAAAAAGTAGGAAAACAACAAAGAGAGTCACGAGAGCACTCGGTTTCCATGTTACCCACGTTCGATTTAACTATCTAGAACGACATGGATGATAATCGAGCCAGCAAACGAGTGAACAAGCTTACGTACGAACGAACGAACGTACGAACGAACGAACGAACGAGTGAACATACAAGCAAACGAACGATGAGTTCACTTCGTTCCGTTTCCTCTTTCGCATTGAACGGAAGTCCTGTTCGTGGTTTACAACTCAAAGCGGGAATCCAAAGTAGGATTTCTTCGTAAACGATAGCATTGTGTTTTAAAGATCGTTACGTTTTCTACGATGCCACAAGCCAATTTTATCCAGAACTGCATACAATCATTTTGAATTATGAGTCATGCTTGATCAGTCACGTTTTAGTACGTGACAAAATTCGTCCTCTTCAACCATAAATATAACATTTTATTTCTTTGTTGTTTTCTTGTTTTTTTTTTTTTTTTTTAAAGTGAAAACTTCTTTAGAATCGGGGTAGATTTGAATATCGTGAAACGGAAGAACGTGAAACCGATGAAACAAAAATAATTAATTAATTAATAAAAATCTATATGTAAAAATTCAGTGTAACAATATGTTTGTCCACTAATAATTCCAAAACTACTCAACTTATTTTAATGACATTTCCAACTTAACACATAGCACAATTTTTAGAGGTTATCTAGGTTCTGTAAGGTTCTTTCAATAAATGGCACTGTATTACAATTCAATTGTTTCGAAGCTTGGTTTTCTTTGAAGGTTTCACTTCTACCGTGTGTGATTTGCACACATCTATTTTTTTTTATTACTAATTTCAAGATTTTTATTTATATTACATACAAAATACATACTAGAGATTCCAATGTTACTCAATAATTTGTTAATAAATCATCCAGTCAATATTAAAACTTGACAATAACATAACATTTACTTTGATGCATGTCTACACTGTATAATATTTAAAAAAAATTTAATTATTAAACTATTTAAGTGACACTGTCATCCTTAAAGATATGTTAAGTAATAAATAATTTATTTTTTTTATAAAATTCTTATTAAAAAATACATGCTAAATGTCAAACATATCCTTAAACTTTTTCAATGAAATAAACCAATATTAAAGCTTGCGACAATGACGCAACATTACACGCATAAAATGACATTTATTAATAATCCAAGTAAACACACTGAACACATTAAAACTTATATTAGTAAACATAGTAAAGTATGATTGAAAATCTAATACTAAATATACCTACTGTAAATCAATTAGTTTGTAACATCGAAGGACAACGTGTGAACGCATTGAGCAAGTATTTGTTGTTCATCATAAATACGAAAGTAAAGAAAAGTTAAAGAAATAAAAAAAAAAAATAAAAAAAGAAATAAATATAGTGAAATAATAGATGAGAGTTTGTAGAAGTGAACGAGTAACTGTACATTACGATTTACACTCCTCCACTCGGGAGGCCTGTTTAAAGAAGAAAGACATGGACGAGTGGAGAGACGTGTGACGGGTCTTATACATAAACACATATATATATATATATATGTGTACGACTATGCTGCAAAACGAAGAAAGAAAGAAATAAAGAAGAAAGAGAGAGTTAGAAAGAGAGAGAGAGAGAAGAGGGTCTCTCTCATGCATCGGTATTCGTAGCTTGAGAAAACCAGTCGTTACGTAACTTAAGTTAGTTAATGTCGGTGAGTCTGTGTGTTAACCCCAGAGCCATATCTTCTAGCTTGGCCCTTACCTCACAAGCACTCTCTGGTTCCTTCTTTCCTTCTTCAGCATCCTGAGAAATACATGGAGAAAGAGAGAGAGAGAGAAAGAAAGACCAGGAGCTCAAAGGAGAGAAGGACAAAGAAACGCTACAAACAACAAACCACGAACCATACCCTGAGAATATTTAGACGCTTACGGCACCACGTTAAAATAACGACGAGTTAATAAACTTGGACTGATGATTACGAGGATGACAGAAATGAAGTCATTCTGATCTATAAGCTATTGAATACAACTTGTATTTACATTCCAATTGGAGATATTTATCTTTTCTTGGAAAATGTTAACTTTCTATAATTTTCATTTGTTTATATGATAATACATCGATTCAGATATCTTTTTTGTTTATTTAACCCTTTACCCAGCACCGGCTGGGACATTATATGCTGTCCCAGTTCTGGAAAATGTTTCAAAACTCAATTCAAAACTCAATTGTGAGATCACTGTTATTGATGATGCATTGTTTTTGAGACATTTATGCGTTTCAAAGTCCTTCAATCTTTTAGATATAAAAGTTATTTTATCTAATAATCGTTTGGAGAAGATATGAACTGATCTTTGTAATAGGACGTACACGGACTGATGATTTTTTGCTGTATTGAAAGGGTTAAAATATACTATTGGGTTGTTACAAAAAGAAATTTCATTTTTTTTGCTGTTTGAAGATTTTTTATATATGATTTCAATTAAGAGATGAAAAGAGGAAAGGACAAAGCTAAGATGATAATGAGTATTTTATTAAGAATTGTAACTTTGAATTGTTACAATTAAAAATGATAACTTTGTATCTACTATCTCTTTATTGCTCTTTGAAGCAGTGGACGATGCTTCACAATTGCTTGTTTTGTGATATTTTCAGGATAGCGGGAAGTCGGAACAGGAAATATGAATTTTGAAGAGATAGGCCAGTTTATGTTAGATGATGATATCGTCAAATATAAAAAGAGATAGAATATGCAAATGAGTAGATAAATCTAAACAGTGTTTTTCATTTTCAATTTATTTTGTCTAAGCATGCGTATGAGTTTTTGTTTTTGTTTTTTTTTTTGAAATATTTCTAAAATTATTTATAAATCAATAGAAAATAATATGAGCATAAAGATTATTTGACAAAATAATACTTTAGTAGCACAAAATATTGAATAATATTGAATACATGTGTATTTAACCCAGTTGATTGTGAAATTTAGTTTCAAAAGATCATCACAGGGCTGTGGAATTAAAAACAAGCATACGACGTGTATACACGTCGAACGCATTTAACTGGTTAATATTAAAAAGAAATTCAATGTCTTTTTAAATTATTAAATACACATGTATTGAATATTTTTCTATGTTTCGTGCTACTAGAGTAAATACGTTACATATACAAATGTAAGTTTGTATAATTTATTAAACAAATATAATACGACAAATAATAAGAATAATTATATATACATTATCTATTATAAAAAAATAAAAGAAATAATTGTTTCGTGTAATTATATAAAATTGTTTTAAATAGCTTGTAAAATAAAATACACGCGACTTTTCTAATATCCCTAATTACTTAGACCACTTAACATATGACCACTTACATTAGACCACTCATAATGATTAGCTCATATATAAGTTTTCATGAGAAGCGAAATTTGATGTATTAAATACAGGAAATGAAAAAAAAAAAAAAACTTGAAAAAAATTATGTCAATTAGCATACTTATGTTGCAAATTAAAAAAAAAAATGAAAACAGATGTTTGCAGATCACACACGGTAGAAGTGAAACCTTCAAAGAAAACCAAGCTTTGAAATAATTGAATTGTAGTACAGTGCCATCTATTGTAAGAACCTTACAGAACCTAGATAACCTCTAAAAATTGTGCTATGTGCTAAGTTGGAAAAAATCACGTGAAATAAAATTAATTTCATTAAGTTGAATTGAGTAGTTTTGGAATTATTAGTGGACAAACATATTGTTACACTGAATTTTTACATATTGAATTTTATTTTTTAATTAATTATTTTTGTTTCATCGGATTCACCACGTTCTTCCGTTTCACGACTATTCAAATCACCCTGATTCTAAAGAAGTTTTCACTTGAAAAAAAAAAAAAAAAAAAAACAGAAAAATAATTTAGGTTAGTTAAAAACATATACACATATCAAATTCATATTTAACAAGAGACACGAAGATCGTTCTACATCGAACGGTACATGTACGTAATATATATCGATAAATTCATCTCGGATACTCGATCGTTGTATTTTCCCAGACTACATGTGCGGCCCGGAAACGTGTAAATCGATATTCCTTCCCGTTCTCTATGCTACTACTACCGTGTCTCGTGCTTCAGCATGTTCATAGAAAATCGAGAGATAGCTTCGAACTTTTTTTTTAGGTGTATCGACAATTTTTCACTAGTAGACGAAAATATTATTAGGTCGAGTCATAAAATAACTTCCATTTTTTATGAGACAAAGAATGGCGTTTCTACGACTGATAAGTGCAAGACACATTTCATGTTGTTTTTTTTTTTGCAATCTTTGCAATTGTTCAACGTACTTATATTAGATTTTGCTCCAATATTACCTTGAAAAGGTTCATCAAAGTTGGATAGACGTCCTGCACTCGGTGGTTCGTCTTTTAAGGTTGTATCTTCAGAACGGAATTTTACAAACCAATTTCTGAACTGTCCTATCAGTTATCAGTCCTGCACTGTATACGCTGCATATTTGTTCAGCTGCCATTTTAGTGCTATTGTCTTGTTTCAATTCTTAAAGCGTTACATGTTGAATATGCACTTTTTACAGTTCCATTTCAGTGGTTAAGAAAAACGGTTAAATGTAACATTGATTATATACAAAAATTTGACAGAAGACTAAACTGAATCCTCATCTATGTAGTGATATCGAAAATCGGTTTGTTTCAGTGACTTATAATAGGTAAATACGACAAAATAGATTTTACATAACCCCGCATCGGAAGTAGTTATTTATGACTCGACCTTTTTATTCATGTTGAAAAGTACTTTTTATTGGTTAATAAGAGAAGAAAAGAAGAACAATTACAACTATAATTAAACTCTTCTTATCTGTTGAATTTGAACTTTGAGAAAAGAAAACTTTTGTGTGAGAGGACATTAAGATAACGTAAGCAATGTTTTTTGTTTTTGTTTAATCTAATTTAAGGTTGTTTCAAGATGAATTTTTTCTTTCCATCTTCTCAACAGTTAATTTCCATTTTACAATATAATAGATAACAAAATTACAATGTGAATTAGAAAATTTCCAAGTTGATTATCAATAGTTAATCTGTTAAACCGGACAGGACGTACAAATACGTCAAACGTATTGCTTTAAAAGCTAAAGGTACTGTAATAGCACAAAATATTGAAAACTATTCAATACATGTGTATTTAATTGTATATTTTTGTTTCTATCGTTTTAACTGAAGTATGAAGTGTGTTTCTTGTTTTGAATGTGAACGAAATTTTCGTCAAGTGTCCACTCGTCTCTTGGTCTCGTGTTTAAACTGGCAGTGATCTTGCTCCTTCGTTAATTTGATTATGGTAGCGTAACAGTGGTTGTTGCCATTGAAAAAGACGTGTACTATAATCGGCCAATTATACGAACTTGAGTATCGAATTCAATGATCTTAATCTTTTCTTATTTGATCCTTCTCTAAAAACCTATTGCTAACACACTTATACATAACTATTGTATTTTATATATAGTAATATTATATTAGTATAAATATAAATAATTAATAAAAAATAAATAAATAATAATATATAATATATTTATAATATTATATTACATAATATATAAATTGTAGGGGGGGGGGGCCTTCGGGGTAAACACCCTAAAGGGGTATACCTGAAAAATAAACTTCTTTTTCTTCTTCTTCTTCTACATAATATATAATATAATATATATATTATAAATTGCCAAAATATATATAAACATATAAATTATATTTAATAATATATATTATAAACTATCGTATCTTTCAAGTTGGATGAAACTGCATACAGTGTGAACATTTTTTATTAAAATCGGTTCAGTAGTTTATGAGTTCATTGCGGACAAACAACGTGACACGTAATTTTTATATATATATTAAGATTAAACATTATTATAATAAAAGAAATAAATTTTACCATAGGGTTATTGTAATGTCGATAATTTGGTCCTGATTATATTTATTATATTATTGGTACTTACGTATTAACGCCACCGCAGCGTGGAAATACCAAAAAAATTCCGCTAATGCGCCAATAACGAGCAATCTTGTTGTTCGCACACAACAACCTTGTTGTTTGCACATAGCAACCGTCAGGATTTTGTCAGGGTTTCGTTATTTTTTAATGCTACGAAAATGCGTATTTGGGATTTGCCAAAAACAGAAGAAGATGCGAGACATCATTTGAAATCTTATTTATCAGAGTACGGTACACTCATTTACTGTAATTCAAATTAAAAATATTGTCAGCTGTTAAAAGTCAGTAATAAAAATGAATATTAATTGTGCAATATAAATATGATTTTTTTTTTAGAATTTTAGATTTTTTATTTGCCTGAATATTTTTCTCATTGTCAATAACCAAATATTCTATGAATTGAATATAACTCATACAATATTCTATATTTCAAGGTAGTAATTGAATAGGCAGAGTATTTTGAATACCCAAAGTATCCTTTTTACCAGTTAGTTAACTTAATCCATGGTAGATTTAGAAATGAAACGATGGAAAATCTTGTAGTATCTTTCTTTGGTTTGCTAGATCGTGTTCTTCAAAAGGAATCGTTCTAAACTATTGGCTAAAGGAGGAATGGCGGATGGGGGAGGTGAAGGAGATAAAAAAAAAGTAGGATTGCTAGGTCGAGTATAAGAAGAAATTACAGGTTGTACGTTGAGATAGATACAAGTTAGTTAAGCACAACAAGAAAGAGAAAAAAGGGAAAGAAAGAAAGAGAGAGAGAAAGAGAGAGAGAGAGAGAAGGATTTAAATTCGTAGAAGAAAACGGTACATCAGAAAATCAAAGAGAGTAGTAGTAGCACGGTAGATAACTATAAAGAAAAAGAAAGAAAGAAAGAAAGAAAGAAAGAAAGAGAAAGAAAATACAGTTGTTTTTCTTTTTCTTTCATTATTTTATTTCTCTTAGAAAAATCTCTCTTCTATCTATCTTTCTTTCTTTCTTTCACTAGAGACAGTTGGTAAAAGAACTGATGTGAAATTCCGCTTCACTTATAATACCGTTTGTCCAAGATCAGAAGGTTTAGTTTCTGATGCAAACAAGTGGAACGAGAAATCACGAACATTGACAGAACATCTGATCATTTAATTCTTCCTTCTACTTCGAATTAATCCTTACCATTAGAAACTCTAAACAATAATAAAGTAACGATTCATTATAAATAATACGAATGATTTTTCGTGAAAAAATATATTATCTCCTAATGTGAGATATACTATCTCCATTTATAATTCGCAATATTAGGTAATTCGTTGACTTAAAAAGACGTGTGTATCGGACTGATTTTGAGTCAAAGCAACGTGTGACGGGACACCCCTAATTCAATATAAAAATATAAATAAGAGTTTATTATTTATTTTCTCAGCCATTTTATTATCGAGTTACCGAGTATTTGATAGATCGAGTGAATAGTAACAACTCTACCGTGGATTAATCTTCCAATAGAATTTTTCTCTTCCCTTCATGAAAAGCCACTTTTCTTCTTCTTCTTCTTCTTCTTCTTCGTTCCTTTTTTTTTTTTTTGTATTTTTGATAGTTGCCTCGGTTGAGTTGTTTTTTTATCGATAAAACCTTACTGTGAAGTTTTCAACACCAAAGACTTTTCTAAGAGTATAACGCGAGAGAACTACTTTACTCTTTGTCTAAAAGCAAGTCTTAATTGTTTTCACTGGTTAATCCGTTCAAATGGAGAGAACTTACATTTCTCTTATTTTTTCTTTCGAAAAAGAATTATTGCGTTTCAAGGGATTTTAAGGGGTTTTCAAAAGAACAAAGATTTTTCCTAAAAGAAAGAAAAAAAAGCAGGAAAAAATAGGTCAATCCGAGTAAAGAATAGAAATGACGACGACGACGACGACGACATAAGGTATAAAAGATTTCTATGTAAATTACGAACTGAGTGAAAATCATGTTCATGAGTAAAATGGGGATGTAACAGATGTGCCATTAAAGTGCCTCCTTGCAGGCGGTCCTAAGTGCAAGCGAATGTTTTTCCGTGCTCGTGAGAGTTGCTGATTCATTGACAATTTTCTCCTTTCCTTTTTTTTTTTTTTTTTATTTCTTTTTGTAAATGCAAAATCGGTATCACGGAGCTTAGATAAGAAGGAGCACGCGATCGCTGTATGTAAAAGTGTCTACAAAATTATGGAGGGTAGAGGTAAGGAGTAAAACATCTCTGTATATGAAAAGTGTCCGTCGAAATGCATTCAATTAGGGTGGCGCCACAATAGCTTGAGGGTTTAAATTTTAAAGGAAACGCTAAATATTATTAAAGTAGGATTGAGAAATCAATAAAGGAACACTAATTTCACAAGACAACATTTTACCCATAACTGTTTTGTTATTATTCACATACTTTTTCATCAAATTAAATGATAAAAAATCAACAAACGTACTATATTCACAGTTAACGAAATGACAATCACTTTAGTAGCTACACGTTTTTTCATAATAATTCTTTAAGGTTATATTTATTACATTATTACATAACTCGGTATACTTCAATTCGTTTACAATTGCTATATTCATACCATACCTTCTAAGTTCACCAGCGCCATTCTGGAAGGTTTTTCAACTGTTATTGACAGAAAACGCTGGACACTTTTTCAAATTTTCTCCCATATGATGAGATTTTACTCCTTACCTTTACTACCCTCCATATCCAAAATATAGTTTAACAAATAAAGTTTGATTTCAGAGTGCGTTCTATAGCTGCTTAGATCCATTAACGCTCAACAATGTTAAATCAAATCATTTGGAAAAATGTGAAAATATTCGAGCCTATACAGATGGACATAGAGTAGTAATAGGTTCGTTCGATCGTATCTCGTTGAAATTCAGGTTTCCTACATGACGTGCATCAGAACGTTGATCATTGATTGGTCGAATTCGCGAACTAACCATATCGCAGAGGGTTTTGCATACGCAAGGGTTGACATCGATTACCGAATCACCCTCGACGAGTTTCGCGTACTTCACGCTTCAGTGAATTTATTTCGTTCGTAAAAATGGACACATAGAGAAAGAAAGAGAGAGAGAGAGAGAGAGAGAGAGAGAGAGAAAGGGAGATGGACTTCCCTCAGAAACAACCACCCTTCGCATGCTTCCATCCAAATGCTCGTCAGCGATGGATTTTTTGAGGCTTCAAAGTGAGATGATAGATTATTATCATATTTTGATCTTCTGATGAATTTTTCATTTTTCATTTAATATTAAATTATTCATAATCATTTTTAAAACGATTATGAGTTAAAGATTTGAATTATTTGTTAATATTAATAAGAATGTTTATTAGAATATTTGATCAAGCCTTAGGGGAAAATTGCATCCCAAATCAATGTGAAACACACTGAAGTAATTATTGTTAAATGTTAAGAAAATGTTGTTAAAAATATTTAATTAACGCATACATTAAGTGAAATTTCATTCCAACAAGATGAAAGATAGATCTAGTGAAATATATACAGTAATCAATTTATATATTATAATTAATGCAAAGTTTAATTATTATATAATTGCAATTAATAATATTTATATAAATATGTATTATATAAATAAAAATTTATTTCATTAATATATCCCGCATATATTCGACATTTGAATGACAATAATTTTCATAAATAAATAACAAATAAAGTAAATAATTCGAAGCTTCACAATTATTATAAAATAATGCTGATGAAAATGTTTTTTTTTTTAAATTATTATGATAATCCATGCTATAAATACAATCTCATAAATGACGATTAAATTCTTAACTCGATGCTCTGGATGGAAAAATTAATCGTCAAATACTATATCATTAAAATTAAATAACAGTACAAAAATATGATACAATATAATATAACTCAATAATTTGCAGCACAGAACAAAAAAAAAACATGACGGATTATTATCTGTAATGTAAGGTAAAACGTGTCTCGAGTTTAAAATAAACTAATGCTGACGAAGTAGCAAGCTTTGTGTCAAAATTAACAACGTCACTCTGAGATTCCATATACACACACACACACACACACACACACAGAGCAGAAATAAACTTACATACATTTATATGACACGTACTTCAAAAGGATTAAAACCACGCGAAACTCGATATGAGATGATGGCCACAGAAATGGCCACAGTAGTAATAGTAATAGCAATAGTAATAGCAATAATAATAGCAGTGCTAATAGTAGTAGCAGCAGTAGTAGTAGTAGTAGTAGTAGTAGTAGTAGTAGTAGTGTAATAGAATCAGCAAAACGTTTCCAACCTGAAACGTTTTTCTCTCTACTCTTCTTATCTTCACCAAGCTTAATGAAACGAACCGCGAGAATGAGGTGTGCGCGCGCGTGCGCGTGCGCTCACACGTATATATATATATATACTCTATTCTCTAGGACGAACACAATGACCCCGATAATAGTCGTACGATCGCATTAATTAAAAAAGCTCTGAGCAATCTTTCCATCTAAGCGACGGTTATGCTCTTACATCCTTGTGTGTTTCTCTCTCTCTCTCTCTCTCTCTCTCTCTCACACATAGACGCATATGCACACACCACATTGCGTATACACATATGCTCTCTCTTTCTCTCGTCACTTGCAGGATGCTGCCGCTTATCGTACTATCAATGACTCGTTCGTAAACGTGCGTAGTACTCCGTTGGGACAGTATAGTATAGACGGAAGAGATGGATAGATACGCTCCCATTATGATCATTATGATCATTATTATTATTATTATTATGATTATTATTATTGTCATTATTGTTCTAGTCAAATGAATATAAAGAAAAAAAATAATAATTTGTTAATATATTATTTCATAAAATAAAAAGGAAATCCTATTGTATGCAAAACTATTTAATGAAATCTTGAATAACCAACAGCAATGTTATTAATTAATGAAAGATGAAACTTTGAAATATTCTCGTCATCCATTGCCGGACACTTATGACAGTTGCTACCCCCTAGTAGAATGCCAGACACCCCTAAACTGCATGCTAGGTCCAATCTCAATGCAGATACCGGTAAAACAATCTACCTGGTCTCTTTTATACTATAACGTATAAAGTATAATTATAATTTATTAAAGTTTATGGGTTCAGCGATGGATGACGAGATTTTGCAAGTTATCCCAAAGAAAATATAACAAAATTGAACTTTATACTTTAACGAATTTAAGGTATTGGTCGTTTTTACCTGTATAAGGGACATGCACAGAACAATTTTCTGCTTTGATAAAATAACGAAAGTCTGGAGTTCACAATGGTTCTTGCTTTATTATAAAAATCACGGTTTTATAGAAATTTGTGGTTTAACACGTTCACGCCGGCGCGTACCACCGGTGGCCCGCATTAGACTATCCCATCGGGCGGCGCGTACCACCGGTGGTCCACCTTGGTCCAGGTTTGAACAAGCAAAAATCACGAGCCGCCAGATAAAGCGCATCTTAGATTCGAGTGCCGCCCCACAGTGCAGACACTGAAAATCGGCACCGGTGTCAACGTGTTAATGTGTGTTATTCATTTATTTCAGAGAAATATCATTAATAAAAGTTCATTACAGCAAATATCTATTGTATCAATGTTGATTCTAAATTCAATAGACATTTTTGTCAATTTTTACGAAAAATACGAAAAAAAAAGAAAAAAAACACTACAAAACTAATTGATCCGAAATATGTCGAACTTGTTATTAAAAAAAAAAAAAGAAAAACGGTTGATTATTTTTAATAGAAAAATAATTCTAAGTAAAATATTAATATCAAATGTAAAAACGTTTTATTTGTAATTTTTTTTTTTTTTTTTTATAACGAATAAAAGTCTGACTCGATAAATTTTCTAAACATTTATTTATTTATTTTTTTTTTTGTAGTAATATATTATTTCTTTTAAATTTACTTAAAGATACCAAAAACTTTTACTCGATAATGTATGAATATATATATATATATATATACGTGTGTGTTTGTATATATGCGTACAAACATGTCGGTATTTTTTATCTAATTGTAAGTGGATGTGGGTTATACTTACATTAGATATATATTTGAATATATCTATATATATATGAATTATGTGTTTGTGTGTAGGTAATATAGTACACTGGTGAGTTGTATTTTTCGTGTTTTCGTTCTGCTGAAAACTATCTGCACACGAAAGCCTAACGGAAGTAAGGAAAAAGAGATAAGAACGAAAAAAGGAAGGACGGAAGGATAAAAAGATAATACGTGAACCTATCTTTTAAAAGACGAATAGTAAACATATATATACATATATATATATATATATTTTAGTATGCACTCTATCTCTTTCTCACACACATACACACACAGGTAGTTTTTCTTTTTTTGTTATGATCCACATCTTCCTAATATGAAAATGTGAAATACAAACATTAACGTTAATAATAACGAAGGACATTATAAATGTGTCAATTGTAAAAAATTATCATTGACATGAGTCGTCTATGTATTATTACAAAATAATTTTTGAATATATTCGAATTATTGATATATTACGAATAAAAAATAATGTAAAATTTAATTATTAAAAATAATTATAATTAATAGAAGAAGAAGTTTATTTTTCGGGTATACCCCTTTAGGGTGTTTACCCCGAAGGCCCCGCCCCCTACATGTTCGTTCCCCTTGACAATATACTTAATTCTAATTATGCCCTAATATAATATTAGATATTAATGTTAACAATATAAAAGAACAATATAAAACAATATAAACAACATTAAACAATATACCTCTTTTAGTAATTATAATTAATCATTAATTATTATTATATTAATAAAATTAATTAATAGAAGAAAAAAATTAAATAATAATTAATTAATAACATTAAATAATTAATAATTACTTCATTTCATTTACAAATAATTTAACATTAGCGTTTGCTAATTTTTTTATAAGTCTTATTTATTTAATAAGGCATTATTATGGGACACCCATAGTTTATTAATAATTTTTACACTCTTTTTTCAAATTGAATGTTTCTAAATTTAATTGTACGAAAAAAAAAAAAAAATAAATAAGAAATAAAGGAAAGAAAGAAATGGATTGCTTAAAGAAATGTGTGTGTGTGTATGAGTGAGAGAGAGAGAAGGAATTTTTACAATTACATTCGAAATCCTTTCTCGTTTCTCTAAATATTCGAACGTCATAAAAAAAAAAAAAATAAAAAAAAAACAAGAAACATCAAGAACACACACTACTTACATCGACACAAACCTAAACATAAGATATGAAAACGGTTCTCTCTCTCTCTCTCTCTCTCTCTCTCTCTCTCTCTCTTCTCCTTTCACTTCTATCACGAAACCAGCAGGTAGATCGGTCTAATTGTCACGGTCGCGTCATTCTTTCTAAACAATAAGAAAGGAGTAGGTTTAGCTTTGAAAGGGAAAAACAAAGAAATATGTTAGATACAGGTCGAGACGTAACTATGAGAAATTGGGCCTTATATTTCGAAATTATAATTCACTACGAATATAATATCAAATGAATAGAAAATAAGAAACAAATATTACGAATTATTAATAGGTCAAATTAATAATTTATATCATTATTTGTAATAATGATGATAATGATGATGATGATGATGATGATGAAAAGAAACATTTTAATCACTTGTTCAGTCATGATAATAAAATTCCAAAGAAAAGATAAATCTTTGAATTTGATTTCTTTGTTAGTTTCTTACTTTCACAACAATTTTATTCGTTAATTAAACAAACAGAATAATTTCTATTATTATTAGAAACTATAAATATGAAGATAAATAAGTAGGTATATATAAATATAAATTTCAATCATTGTTAATAATAAATAAATTTTAGAAAACAATTGATGAATGTACAGATAAATCTTCGATTTATTTATTTATTTATTTATTTCATTTCATTTCATTTCATTTCATTTAATCTTCATCATCTCGTTCGTCTCTAACTTTCACTATAATTTCCCCTAAGATGATCCCATTGACGTGCGGGTTACTTTGTAAGATCATTTTCGAGAAAGAAATCGATTCTTTTAACATGAAAAGAAATGGATATAAAGAGAAAGAGTAAGAGAGAAAGAGAAAGAGAAAGAGACGATTTCCCTTACAATTAGTTGGACTGATTGAAAATGTTCGACGAAAGAGAAAAGGTTTTATCTAGACTTGTTGTCCAGGTGATCACAAGATCGTTGCACTTTTCCATGTTCTCTCGACTATATAGTATAAGTTCTATGTATTTTATGTTGAGAATGTAGAAGGCCGTATAAGCAAAAGAGAGTGCGAGAAACGGCAAAAGGATTTCTGGTGTGCTGCACCTGCACCAAGCTTTTGCTACGATAAACTTACGGATGGGTTACCGGGTGACCGACAGTACTACGATTTCTGCTTTAAAACAAAATTACACGCTCCGTGATTATCTTTTTTTTTTGTGTCTAGACGACGAGAATTACAATTATATATGTTTTGATGATGTATTAATAGTAATATTTAATTATTAATGATTACAAATATAATCTTAATATATCTATAAATTGTGTCACGTTGTTTGTCTGCAATGGACTCCTAAACTACTGAACTGATTTTAAACAAATTTTGCACACTTTGTGCAGTTTTATTCAACTTGAAAGATACGATAGTTTAGATCTGAATTTATAATTCGCAATATTATTTTATTGCGAAAGACGTGTGTATCGGACTGATTGTGACACCCCTAGTAATAATATCAAGTAATATTATATATGTTTTGTTATTTAATATACTGTACGAAGGTGGGTTGAAAAAAACCTTTTTTTTTAAAGCTCAAAATTAATTCTATGCTAGGCTCAATACTTTACAACCTACACACGTCTTTTTAGCATATTTTTATATTTTAATATTTATACGTGTTAATAAAATAATAAATATTTAATTACCATTGCAAAGGATATTATAATAAAGTGGTACTGTTTTTATACTGTCTTTGTAATATACTGTATTGTAATACATTTAAATATTATTATATTTATTTACTTAATATTAACGATATTTTTCTCTCTTAATTTTTATAAATAAAAGAAAATAATATACTGTGTGAATAATATTAACACTAGATATACCAGACCAGTCATTTTGACTGGTCGGGCCATTTTAATTGAAAATTTCTACTTTTGTAAATAATTAGGCATTTTGTTATTTTAAAAATATCTATAAATTCATTTATCTATGAAAATTATTATTGTTAAACATTTTTCTGTTATTTTTTAAGAGTAAATAAAGACTGGAAGCCTCAGCAAAAGTATTTTTTTTTCCTATACAGCAATCATTTTGACTAGTGTGGTAGAAATAGGTATACTGAAAATGGTGGTAAATCTAGTGTTAAATATTTCGCCAAGTAAATTTAATAAATGTGAAAAATCGTAGAATATTATTTCTAGAAATAATTTGAATAACTTCGGAAAAATGTCTTGAAAAACTATGAATAATTGATTATTATTTTTAGACAGAAAATCGAACATAGCGGAGAAAGTTCGCGCTGCAAAGTTGAACGACTAATCACGTGACTCGCGTCTGTCTCCTCGTCCCGCGAAAAATAAACGTGAAGCACTATGGTGGACGAACGAGTTCAAGTGTCTCTTGAAGCACCAAGAAAGCTGCTCTATTCCTTTTCGAGTTTTAAAGAACTCTTTAAAATGTGTGAGATATGTATAATACCAAAATGCAACGTTGGTAATTTTCAAAGATTTACATCGTACACAATTATTTTTTTTATTTAATATATTCGAATCTTATGATAAGTTAAATACAAACCAAAACAAACTTTGAATTTTCTTATGTTTACTTAAATAAAGAAAGAATTTCAATTGAAATTTAATTAAATTAATATTTTGACTAATTAAAAGTTAATATTTTGTGTAAAATAAATAAATTAATTAAATTTCAATATGAATATCGATATAATTATGTGTTAATGTTTT
>NW_015148982.1:687519-746162 GCF_001465965.1 Polistes dominula
TTTTTTTTTTTTTGGTTCGATATATGCAACGAATAAGATTTTATTTTTAAAATGGACATCGAATTAATCTAAAAAAGAAAATATATTTATAATAATAATAATAATAATAATAATAGAAATCGATACAGGTGAATTTGACCAGGTAAAAAGAGGTTAAACTCGATATCGGTTCAAACCCGTATCTCTCAAAGAATTTCACAGGTAAAATATATTTTGTCATTTCTAAAGAGTAAACGCGGAAATAGTTGAAATTACATTAAACGTTCGATTTACGATGAATAAAGAATTGTTGTTCTTTTTACCTTTCTTTTTATTTTATATATTACAATTGAATAAATAATTAAATAAATAGATTTAAATGAAGGATCTATAACTGAACTAATTCGATTGTGTATCAAAGTACGCTGTTGCGCCTGGTGAACGATCATAACGAAAACGTATGAGAAAACTTACAAAATTAAACAAAACGCACATGTGTATTTAAACAAATAAGATCTAACAACGATTCTAATCAATGAAATATTATATTTAAAAAAAGAAAAAAAAGAATTTAATTAAATAATTGTCATACCTTGAAATTCAGCTTGGGACCAAACAGAATCCATAAGACAGAAGAGGAGGGCGGCACTGAATTTCACCACCGTAGCAAAGTTACCCATTCTTAGTCGACATTATTCTCCAAACACGAAAAGTCACGATACCACGGTTTAGTTTATAACCGTAATCGTCGAAATGCACATAATGTATTTAACCGGCACGAACGAACGAACGAATGATCCGTCTCCCGAAACGTTCGGTGACACACTGAAGAACGTACGCGGAAAAGCAAATGATAGCGATGTTGCCAAACCTCCGAAGACAGTGAACTCTGACAGTACGCGCATGCGCGCACGAGAATTCGAATCGAAACGCAAAGGCGCGCAAAATACAATATTTTGAAAGGAACAAAATTCGTGAAAACATTATTATTCATTTATATTATATTTTCTTACCACCTCCTCTCCTATAAGTATAATTTATTCATGTATTATATATAAATTTAATCGAATAATACCGTTAAGTATTAGGATTATGAAAGAATAATCCCGCTATAAGCAGCCTTACGATTTATACCGTATTTTATTATTCTTCATATTTATATTACACAAAGATGTATACTTAATCGTATTGTTTTATCGATTTCAAATACAATTCGCCAATTCCTCTACCATTCCATATTATTAAATAGATTGAAACCGATATCTTTCTTAACGATTATTAACATTAAACCAGGTCACAAAAATGCGTATATCTAGTCGATTTGTAAAGGGAAGATGATATTTTAAAAGGGGGGAAAGGATCGAGAAGAAGAGAAAGAAGAAAAAATAGACTTTGTATTGAATCATGTTTACGGTACCGAGAGGGAAGGAATAAAAATATCTAACGTTCGTTAACGATACATAATAATTATCATAGTCTTGTTATTATTTTTTTTTTGTCGGGTTTTTCTTTTTTTGTTTTTTTCTCTCTTGCTTATCATTACTTAGCAATCATTCATTATTACATTACTACCAATCCTCTCTCACCACATATCACGCAGCGAAATATTATTATTAATTTTACTTTACAGATTTATATTTTATACAAATTACTTAGGCATTGTGATATTCAGGAGGTTTATCTTTGCGCAATTATTATTTTGGTTTGTTCTTGTTCTACCATTATTATTATTATTATTATTATTATCGGCAATTTACAAGCCTTTTTCATCATTTATACAAATCACAAATACCTTTCTCACGTCGCTTTGAAAATTTATTCAAGTTTATCATTTTTTTTTTTAATCTATCAACTATGCGTACAAAGAGACTTCTATGCCTTCTTTTTATTTATATACATATACATATACATATATATATATATGTATATAATATTAATTATTATTTTAATAAGAGGTCATTACACCTTGGCAATTGCGTCTTTGCCACGAATGAACTAAGAAATACAATATGTATACAACGTTATAGCGACTTACTACAAAAGTGAACTGTACACACGACTATCCCATATATAATTTGGTCTTCTATGTACGCAGAGTCATAAAACAAAACATAAGTCCAAAGAATATATATATATATATAATATGTATACTGAAAATTAGTTTACCCTCACTCTTTTTATTCTTTCTTTTCATTTATCTTATCTTTTCTCACCACTTTTCTTTTTTCACTCTCCAAAGGATATTCATATTCTTTTCTTTTTTTATTTTATTATTTTTATTATATCACAAGTATTAACATTACAATTATTTTTCTAAGATATAATCTTACTTTCCTTTCATAACCAACTGTAGAATAATATAAGCGTTTTTTTGTTTATAATTCAAACGCCATTTTTCTATCTCGTTAAATTAAAACGCTGGTTTGGCCGTGTGTTGTTATTATTTTTTATTTTTAATTAATTTATTTATTTTATTTTTTTTTCTTTTTCTTAGAAAGACCACGCTCGACATAACATTATTATAGGAACACTTTGAAGCAGTGTCTTTTATAGAGAAGATGTTTAGGAAAAAATCAGACTCTTTCACTTTGAATTTGTTATATTTCTTTTTATATGTTTCGAGAAACATTATACTTTATTCCCTCCTCTTCTTCTTCTTCTTCTTCGTAATTATTTCTTTTTTTTAATTATTTTTTTTATTTTTTGTTCTCTCCTTTTTTTTCTTTTTGTTAAATAAAATGCTTCTCCGCGCTCCTCTCTTGATCATTTCTTTTATTATACAAGATATTTGTTACTATGTACCGGTATATAATATATATATATACAAAGAATTCATTTATGTGTTGGTTGTTGTTGCTGTTGTTGATTTTTTTTTTTATTTCTCGATAAATGTATCTTTTTCTTTTTCTAGAAACGGCTAATATTTTAAAAATGATTATTACATTTAATTATCATACTCTGTGCTAGTGGGAGGAGGAGTGAAAACTATTTTTGTAGGTAGGGTGTTATAATAGTTTGTTGTGTGTGTGTGTGTGTATATATATTTTTTCTTTATGTGTATTTTGTGTATGCATGCGCGTAAATGAACTTCTCTTTCGTCTACGCAAATTAATATTATGTACATGTATTTTGTATGTGTATATTTATATAATACATATAGTATACATAATTTATATGCATTATGTGTATTATATATATATATATATATATAATAATAATATTTTTATACAATTTTCCTGATTTTTGCTATTTCTCCCTGATACACCAAGAAAAAATCGTTCATTAATGTTCTTACTACCAACATACTTGTCATATAATAGCAAAAATTGCCTCTCTTATGCTCCTTTTACATATATAAATTGGTGAAAATGAAAATGACAATGGCAATGACATACTTGATGATCGTAATAGCGTTAGTACGAAGAAAAAAAAAAATAAAAATAAAAATAAACGTCATAATGTATAAATCAATAATATAATAATAATATATATATATATATATAAGATTTGAAAATAATAACAGTTTTAATTAATATAAGTATTACGGATAATTTAATTGCTAAGATGTACTACCCGCGTGTTTTGGATTGTAATCACTTGGTGGTTTAACGACACAAACTTAAAACGCATTATTTTAAAAGTTGATGATGTTATATGTTAATTATTATGTCTGTATCTATATAATGAAGTCAAATAATAATAGTCTTTTCTATTTATAATATTTTCTTACAAGATAGTATTTTATAATAATACAAGCAATGCCGGCATAATCTCATTTTCAAGTGTTCTCTCTCTCTCTCTCTTTATCTCTTTCTTTCTTTTTATCTTTTACTTGATTTTTGGCTTTCTCTCTTTCTCTTTCTCTTCTCTCTCTCTCTCTCTCTCTCTCTCTCTTTGCCATAACATCAAATCAATTTTCAATGTTATTTTATTGTTTATTGAATCAAAGAAATTTTGTCTTTCGTGTGTGTGTGTGTGCACGATGATATTTCGTTCTTCATTGGATTTTATTCTTTCTTTCATTTCATTTCATTTCATTTCTATTTTTTTAACAACAATTAACTACCGTTACTAATATTTTACTTTTTTGTTTGTTTGTTTGTTTGTTTTAATAGCCTTTAGTGACATCAAAAATTGTATGGAATGCAGCGACATTAAAAATATAAATTAATGTTGATTAATAACATCACTTTTATCTTTAATACCTTTTCGAAAGATTTACATAAAAAATATTGAAGACATTTTTTTTTGTTGTTTTTTTGTTGTTTTTTTTTATTATTATTATTATTCATGAGTGGTAATAAACTAACTTATTCTTAATAAATATAAAAAAATATCCGTTTTCTATTTTAATTTCATTTCCCTTATAAGAGAACACTTGTTATATCCGAACAACACATTTTTTCATTATTCAGTATCGTTTTAAAAATGTTTATTTTTTTTTTATTTTTTTTACTGCATTAACCAACCATCTCCTCTCTCTCTCTCTCTCTCTCTCTCGCTTGTTTTTACCAGTTGTCTATATATATAGAATATATTATTATTATCCAGCCCCCTGTCATTCATTGAGTTGAAAAATCTTAATCCAATATGCCCTGTACATTGTTCCTGCGTACATGATGTTGTTTTTTTTTTTGTCTTCTTCTTCATTTTCAGGAAAATCGAGTGTTTCGTGTTTTAAAGTGAAAGAGTAAAAAAAAAAAAAACGCAAACGTTTATTACAGTTTTTGATTTAAACCTCTTATTTCCTTGATATATATATATATGTATATATAACACATGATTTCCCCACCTATTCTACAGATTTTAAATTAAAAACTTTGCTTCCTTGGGTTTGCTTTCTTTCTTTCTTTCTTTCTTATTTTTTTTGTTTTTTTTTTTGTTTTTTTATTATTATTTATTTATTTTTTTTTTGTTTATTAATTATTTTTTTTTCTTTATATTAAGTCGAAAGGCCACCGTTCAAGGCCACAGGCCATGACAACGAATTATTAAATTTAATTAACGAGAAATTTGGTTAGTTTTTCCATCGTTAATTTGTTTCTTGGTTGTAATTTACAGAGACAGTTTTTTTTTTTTTTTTTTTTTTTTAAATAGCATATTCTCATTTGAACATCTTGTACATTGGAAAGTCTTTCTCTCGAGCATATTGATTCTAGAGACAATTATATCTGTAAATTGACACAATCATTATCCTTACATTCATTCTCTCACAAAACACACTTTCAAACACACCTCCTACTATGCATCGAATGACACGGAGCGTAAATTTCAAAACGCTTTTTCTTCTTCTTCTTCTTCTTCTTCTTTTTGTTTTTGTTTTATAACGTTAAATGCAAGGCAGCATAATAAGTCATTTTTAAGATCGATTTATGCGATAACTAATAGTCAGGTAACATGATATATATATATATATATATATCCATTCCCTATCCACATTTGTTTGTTTATAATTAATATTTATATACCAAGAATAGAGTTTTAAAAATAAATATAATTACACAAAGGAAAAGGAGAGAAACAAAAAAAAAAAGAAAAGAAAAGAAAAGAAAAGAAAAGGAAAGGAAAGGAAAGAAAAGGAAAGAAAAGAAAAGAAATGAAAAGAAAAAAAAAAAGAAAAAACAAAATAACTTATTATATCCACATAAGTATTTCATATGTAAATGTTAAATATTTTGCAGACGTTTTGCTTTACGCTCTGCTAACTTGAGCTTACCTTACTAACTAGTAAGGCTTCTTCTTATCATCATCATCATCATCATCATCATCATCATCATCATCATCATCATCATCATCATCATCATCATCATCATCATCATTATCATTATCATCATCATCATTATCATTATATTAATCATTTTCATCATCATCATTATCATCATGATCTTCATAATCTTCTTCATCGTCATCGTCATCGTCATCGTCATCATCAGTCACACGCAAAACAAATTTTTATAATTTATACCTTATGTTTATTGCCTTTCTATCATTCGGTGTACACGCTGTTAAACAGGGTCTGTCTTACTTTTCGTCAGTGTGGCATTATCAATATTGTAATTTATTTTCTCCAACTTAGTCTATGCACACGCACTCACCGAAATTTCACGTAACTCGATGAAGGTTGCACTTAGGTATGTATTGATTCATATCTAAATGCCAACCCTTTGTCAAAGCACAGGGATAGTGTATAACAGATTTGCATCCTCGTATAACGCAACCAATGTTCGCGCCTGTTAAACCGCAAGAATCACAAACCGATTTTGCAGCATCCCACACAGCTTCTTGTAAACCAGTCACTCTACCACCTACAACCATAAAAATTACTTTTTAATAACAGACATAAGCACTAACAATTATTGATGCATATTTCTTAACGTATGTATATTTACCAGCCATATAAACACCAGCAGCCCAAACAGCACACTGTTCATGAAGCCAAACTTCATAACGCTGTTCCTCGCCAGGAATTAAAGTCATTCCAGCATACATTGCATTCGTATTACTTTCAATCGAATTCCTTTTCTTTCTACTCATTTTCGCAGAGAACTGTTCAGCAAGTCCAGCATACCTTAAACTTCTCTTATTCCTTCCACCCTTCTTCTGCTCTATCGTTAGTTCGTGTTCATCATCAGCCGAAAGGATTCCATCTTCTAAACGTTCTTTTCCAATTAAATACGGGCCAAATAAATCACTTAATACACCTGCTGGGACCTACAACAACAATAATAATAATAATAATAATAATAATAGTAATAATAAGTAACTGTAATAATACTTGTAATAAATTTATTTAATGAACCATAAATATCATACCGTGTACGATCCAGGTGCAATATGAGGACCTGCCAAATTGGGATGAGGTCTAGATGGATCTCCTGGTATAACACTGTGGGGACCTTGTTTGCAAAATACACATACCCACGTAGAGTCGGTCGTATGTGCGTCATATCGAGACGACAATGTGGAACTAAACAAACCAGCTCTGCTAACTTTTCCTATAAATAATAAGAAATAGATTGAAAATGAAAATAGAAATACACATTTTTCTATGAACTTTTCTTTTGTTATTAATTAAGATTATTATATGTACCTCTATAGTCTAAATCATTTTGATGACTTAGCCTTTTACTTCTACCGGCATTTCCATTGCCAATAGTTTTCCTCTTTTCTTTATTTTTTTCTTCCTCCTCTTCTCTCGGTGCATTAACTACTTGAATACTTAAAGGGCTATCTCTAGGTCCTTCGACATGAACCACTGGTCCACGAGATTTAATAGAACTCGCATTTGAACCCGAATCATATGCCATTTCCCGATACCCTTCGTTTTTAGTATTTTTCTTTACTTTCTTCGAATAGTCTTGTTTTTTCAAACTTTTAGATACACGTTTTTTTTTATTACCATCCTTCTGAGATGATTCACTAGCAATATTTCCAAATATATTCTCGGTAGATCTGGACAATTTCCTTTTACCTCCTTGGACCTTTCCCTTCTTTCCTTTCTTTCCCGATAATTTGGTATCAACCGTAGACGATACATCAGTAGGCTCCATGTTCTGAGTATCTTTAGTTTGCAAAATATTATTTTCGATATTTTCAACCTTCGTAATATTTTCATTTTGAATACCAGAAATAGTAAAGTCCACTTTAGTATCTTCCTTTTTAACAGCTGGCTTGGGTTCATCGATTCCAGCAAACATTTTCTCTAATTCTGATTCGACCTCATTGAAGGGATTGGTGTTGTTAACAGCCTTTGGACTCGTTACCTTTGAAAATTCAGTAGCATCATCGCTTGATTTTCTTCGTACCCTTTGATTCGCCGAAGTTGAATTCGTGGTTGAACTCTCGCTACTTCTCCGCCTTCTTACCGGTTGATTTTCCTCGCTTCTTTCTTCAATATTATTATCGATTTCATGATCGTTTTCAGTATCGTTTTCGTTTTCATTTTCATTTTCATTTTCATGTTCATGTTCATGTTCATGTTCGTTTTCGTTATCGTTATCGTTATCGTTTTCATTATCGTTCTCATGATCGTTCTCGTTCTCGTTCTCGTTTTCGTTTACATTTTCATTAATCTTATTATCTAACCTTTGATCCACACTTTCAGCTCGTTCTTCTATTTTAACATTAGTTGCTGGAGTACAATTAGCAACTACTTCTTCTGGTATCGATTCCCTCATTCTTGGTTCCGTTGGTTCAGTCGGTTCAAGCTCCATGTCTTCTACTTCAGTTTTAGAATCCTTACTAAGTCTTACTGGTTTCTCTAATTTCCTTTTCCTACGTTGTTTGGTATTATCATTAGAATCGTCGTTACTGAATGCAGGTGATACTACCTCATCTTCTCTAGTTGGAGATTTTGATTTTGGCCTTTCAGGAGACATGCTTTTAACGCTTGACGTATCTTTCTCTTCAACCGGCATCACTATAACGGAACCTATATTTTCAGTACCACCAAGCTTCTTATTTCCACCTTCCAATTTTTCTAATAAAGAGTCCACACCCTTTTTACCCCTCTTTGGTAAATTCTTGGGTGACCTAACACTAGTTTCTTCGTGTTTCTTGTCTCGTTCGGAAGACGATTCCCTTTTAGGACTATCTGTAACGTCCTTCTCTATTTTCGACGTAAGATTAACGATAACAGGTAAAACATTTCTTGGCACTTGTGCTATTACACTTAATGTGTCTTTACTTTTCGTTTCTGGTTCTTTCTTATCCGCAACAACACGTTCGATCGTAACACTAGGCGGCAAATTAATAACTTTTTGTGCGAAACCATCAACACTTATTTCCTTAATCTTATCATGAATATTGGCAACGCCTTTCAAGTTGCTTTCAAAATTCTTAACCGTTATTTTTGGAGTCGTTATCTCTTTAGTCGACAATGACACTGGTTCACTGACAGAATTAGGTGTTGGTACAGATGAACTTATTCCACTGTCCGACGATGTTTCTCCGTTTAAAGGTATTGGAGGAGAAATAATATTTCCGTTTCGACTACCTTTATCCACGTTTCGTGCCGTTAAACTAATTGGAATATCTTGAGGTATTCGAGAATAATTTTCAGCAATAATATCCGACGTGGCAGAAAGGTCAAGCGTATTTTGAGAACCTGGTGAGTTTCTATATTGATTTTGGTTTTGCCTGTTATCAACTAACATTTGTAAACTAAATAATGGATTGCCAGGAGTATTTGATGGCGTAACAGTTTTTGATGGAACTGTAGGCGTATGCCACGTTGGTGGTGCTTGAGTATGAGCAAGTTGTGGAGTCAACTGTGGCGTTAAATGAGATGCTCTGGACATAGACGGATGAGTATAAAAGCCAGCTGGATTTAAACCAGTGCCAGGTGGTAATCCTGAAGCGTGAATATTTAAACCTGCAATATAAAAACGTAACATCGTGAAATGTTCAATAGATTAATAATTCAATATAAAATATTACAGTTACCATAAAAAGTGTTACCTTGACCCTGCGTCATCGTGGTGAGATGATTCCAAACTGTTTGAGGTGGAGGAGTGCCAACCGGTGGTCGGCTATGACCCGGATATTGTCCCGACATTGCACTTCCTTCCCAATTTCCCAGTGTGATCCTAGAAGCGACTATCGCAGGATCTATACTCTCAGGTTTGTCTAATACCTCCTCTGTACTGTACTCTTCTTTAATATTATTGTGTCTGTCATTCAAATTAGTTGCTCTTCCTCTTTTTTCATGTGCAAGCTTATACGTTCTTCCCTTAGGATATTTGTCTAAGAAGAGCTTACTTTCTTCTTTTAAATTTATATTCAAAGTGGATTTACTATTTAACTCAGTATCCGTAGATATGTTCTCTTGGACTACATTAAGTTGTGTTGTATCGTATTTTACTTTACATGATAAATTATTATAGTTCAAAATTTTCAATAAATCATCGTTCAATCCTTTGTACTTAGCTGCATAAGAATCGTTAATGTTGCAGGAAAAATCAGTCTGTGTTATAACAGGATAATTCGACTGCACTGTTCTCTTATCACTAGCAGCAGGTAATTTTAAATAAGGATATCTATCCTTTATTTTGGCGTCTTGATCACGATTATAAACAACACTGCTTGTGGCATTTACCGACAAATCAAGAGGTTTATTAACTTCTTTAACAGAATTTGATGAGAAATTATTCGAACTTTGATAAGATGCAGTAGTCTCATTAACAGAAGTTGGGCACAGTTTAGTGTTTACAGTAGACTGCGAATAATTGGAGAAATAATTTAAATAATTAATGTGGGCGTTCCAAGCTAATTTTTGTGTCTCCGACAAACTTCTGTATTGATCCGGCCAAAAATTAAAATCAAGATCAATCTTCTTTTTAACATTGACTAAATTATCTTTTTCTTTTTTCTTTTCCCCCTTCCAGGGGGTTCCTTGATTCCCTCCGTGGCCTTGAATAGTGTCTACAAAGGAATTTGATATTTTTAAATCAGCTGTCCTCGACACGTTTGACTTTTCTGAATCCAGCACTAAGCTCTTAGATTTAGACTTTGGTAGATCTTGAAACCCTTTGATATGCCGTTCAGTCACGTCGTCTAATTTATTTTCTTTCTTGCAACTCAGGTTGCATTTATCTTGCACGTCAGAACGTGCTACGAGTGCTTGTTCATAAACCCATGGAAAGAAACTATAATACGCCCAATCTGGCGCAACTTGGGATATGTCGTGTCCTGTAAACAAATATTTATTATTAAAAAAAGACCCTTCATCTATATATCTAATGTACAATGAAAATAATCAAATATAATAACAATTAATAAAAATGACATATTTTTACCATCATTGGATAATTCAGAATTAACGCAATTAGTCAGACCATAATGTATATTAGAAGTATTCGCAGATTGTTGTATTAACTCCTGTATGATTTTCCGATAATGTAACTTATTTTCTAAATTTCTTTTACTCGATGATGTTGATTTATCTTCAGTTAATTCAGAATTAACAGAATTGGTCACACCATAAGATATTTTAGAAGTATTAGCAGATCTTTGTATTATCTCCTCTATGATTTTCTTCTGATGATTTACTTCTTCAGAATCTTGTTTGTTCTGTAACGTTGATTTTGTTTTTTTGCTTAATACAGAATGATCGCAATCGGTTACACTATAATGTATCTTGGAAGTATTCGCAGATCGTTGCAGTAACTCCTGTATGATTTTCTGATGATATTGCTCTTCCTTCAAACTTCTTTTCCTTTGCAATGTTGATTTTTCTTCTGAGTTAGGATGCTCGTAGATACCCGTCGTTTCTGTAATAAAATTCCAAAAAAAATATCAAATATCTGTATAAAATATGCTTACGCGATTACTTGGAACTAAGTTAAATTACGATCAATTCAATCTAAAGAATTGTTTCTTATTTAAACTAACTACAAAATCATTTTGTCTACTACGCTTTAACACCGCAATATTTCTTCTACGTAATAACAATTAAACATTCCAACACGATCTTTGAATGTAATATGCATTGTCTGAACAAACTATTGAACCTAATCTCTCTATAATGATACTAAGGACGCATTGATTATTAGAAATATACGATTACTCTCAATCTCAACATACAACCAAATACTTCTAAAAAAAAACATTAAATACATAAATGTTGTTAAGAATATCATTGAATAAATGAATTAATTGAACAACAAACTAAGTATGCTGATTAATTAGATCAAACATTCCTGTACTTTTTTACTTCCTTTGCTTTTTATCACAACCTTAGAAAACTAAAAAAAAAAACAGATATGTGAAAAAGAAGAAGGTTGTTGTTGAGCATCATGAAAATACTAGGAAAGGATTTCTTAATGAAAAAAAAAACTGAAACAACAAGAAATGTAGCTCGTGCAACGTGTAACGTTTACGAACATCATTCGAATCGGTATAGTGGTATTTTAGAATAGAAACACCCGCATATGTATTTGATGATAATCTACAAAAGACGACGCGAATCGTAGAAACAATGTACATATGTGAATGAATGGAAATTTGAATGAAGAAAAATCAAGGACTCATATGTAGAAATGAAACAAAATGTAGGAGTAAAGTACACGTTAGTTCCTCATGGGGAAACGAAGGAAGGAAGGAAGGAAAGAAGGAAAGAAGGAAGGAAGGAAAAGAAAAATGAAAACGTACGGCACTGTGCGTCGAATGTTACTCTCTTTGCAAGAGAAGAACGACGACGCGTTTCTCGATCATTTTGTTTTTCTTTGCAAACGTATTAGACGTATTAGAATTTGGTAGGATTGATAATATTATTTATTTTCCTCTCTTTCTTTCTTTCTTTCTTTCAGCAAATTTCGTAGGGACACGCTAAGGGATACATATAAACGTATGTACGTAAATGCGTGTGTATATGCGCGAGCGAGGAATATGCGTACCACCGTAGATCGCAAAGCACACGCGGCACACGTAGAAGTAGTAAGGATGATGGTAGTAGTGTAAAGTAATATTAGTGTGTTGTAACAGCAGCAGCAACAGCAGCGTGTATACCGTACACGCTCGCTCTTTCTCTCTTTTTTCTCTCTTTCTCTCTCTCTCTCTCTCTCTCTCTCTTTTCGCATTCACACTCACTCTCTCTCTCTTTCTCTCTTATACTCTTCAACTCTCGTATACACGGTAGGGAAGAGACACGTATACGTATGCGTGTCGTGTACGAAGGCGCGCGACGACGACACAAGTAAAACTTGTGGTGGTGGTGTGTGGTGGCGGTGGCGACAACGGTGCAAATGACGACGATTATGAGAATGACGAATAGGAGGAGGTAGACAAGGAAAAGGAGAAGGAGAACGAGAACTACGACACGACAACGACGACGACGACACAGAAAAAATCTCCAAGAGAATTTCTCGGAGGAAATGTAAAAGCAGATGAGAGAAACAGGACGACGCACTACTCACTCGCGCACTCACGCCCGATGCTGGAACGCGAAAACACACTGGCACGATTTTCCTCGACACTCTTAGCTTTTATAAGCTTCGTCCTCGTGCTCGTACCACTGAACGATAACTCCATGTAATTACAAACAGTAAGGAATGGTAAGAACTGTTCTTCCCTTTGGCCGCGCTTAAAGCCCTCTTCTTGTCGATGGTTGCGCGTAGAAAGGCGGCAACGAGAACGGCAGACAGAGACGGAGAGAGAAAGAACGAGAAAGAAAGAGGAAAAGAGAGAGAGAGAGAAAGAGAGAGAGAGAGAGAGAGAAAGAGGAAAAAGAATAAGACAAAACGAGTCAGATAGACGAACAGCAGACAAGACAGGGAAGAGAGGAGAACCGCGTGCTCGAACACGCGGGGCAACGTGCGCTCTTTTAACGAAACAATGTTAACCACCTACGACTCGATAACAAACAATTCTTCTTCAACACGTCTTTCTTTGACACGATGATGTTTGACCGATTGCTCGTTGTTGTCGTCGTTGTCGTTGTTGTCGTCGTCATCGTAGTCGTAGTCGTTGTATTCGTACTTTTCTTCTTATTATTATTCTTTGTAAATGATTTGTAGGGAGTATAAACGGATTGCATGGTGCAACGTTGTATAGTATGAGAGAGGAAGAAAAGCAAAAGAGAATAATACGAACAGTTAGTTAGTTAGATAGATAGATAGTTAGATAGATAGTTAGATAGATAGATGGATAGATAGATGAATAGATAGGTGGATAGATAGAAGATAGATAGATAAATAGATAGATAGATAGAAATATTGATAGATACAGATGGGGATAGGAAGACAGACAGAGAAAGAGAGTAAAGGAGAAACGTAGACACAAGAGTAACAAACAGAAGGTATACTATCGCACGGTTTTCCTTTTTACCGGCACGCGTGCACGCGCCACGACGTTACACAGTACATCGTGCACTACTTCGAGAGGGGGAAGAGAGATTCAAAGCCGCGGACAGAGGGAGGGGTAGTGTTAGGAGCTGAGGGGAAAGCAAGGGGAGAAGGAGCGCGCAAGCACAACACACCAACACACCCCGACGAAACGTACGCGACACGGACATGGGTGCCTCTCTTTCTTTCGCGTAAATCGATGAGCGCACTCGATTTCACTAGCTTTTCTCGCCTTAGGACACGGATCCTCGAGAAAAAGAAATATCGCTCCAGTTGGGAGCTCCTTTGGGCACCAATCTCTCCTTCTCTCCCGTGATACGCACCTTACGCACGGGGCCCTTGCCGGGGGGCTGGCGAATTTACGATTTTCGGCCAAAAAATCGTAGGGGCATCAACCAAAGCAGAATTTCAACAATGGTGGCCACCAGAGAGCAAACAGTACGCAACTTGTCGACACCTAGCGGCAACTAACCGAATCGTCCAAACTTCTCTTTCCCTCGCTTCCTTCATACTTTTTTTTCTTTCTTTCTTTCTTTTCTCTCTCTCTCCTATTTGTATTTTTTTTAATTTTTTTTTTATTTTTATCCTTTTTCTTTTCATTTACGATTATCATACGAATCGACAAATGCGACTTTTCAAAAGCTGTATTTGAATCCTTTTTTTTTTTCATGTGTAGATAAATATTATTATTTTCCAATAAATTTTTCTTTTTAAATACGAACTTTTATTTGTTTACTTTCGGGACAATCTTTTTCATCAATTCGTAACATCGGTCGCAACTAGCGATTGTCAATTCCGGCTATCTTTGATCCAATGGCACATATCATTTATTTTGTTCTTGCGAAACTTCAAACTTCGAACATCGCAATTAGGACGAATCGTTTTCGTTCGTTTTGAAACGTCTAACGAATTCCCGCGACTAAATTTATATCGCTCATTTAAAATCAATTGAGTTGACGTTGAGTTTGTAATTGTTCCTTGCAATTGAGAAAAAAAGTCTCCCTCCCGTATGCAATTATTGAACTATATTAGTTTTTTTAAATCAATCAGAATATACTCGTGCTAATCAACATTATTACGAATTCTTACTGTTCCGACAATGATATACATCATGTTACAAAAGTCCTACAATGATGATGATTGGTTACTTCTCGGTACACGCATTACGAAAATTTAATCATGCGAACGAGACTTAACGTTAATATTTAATTTTTATTTCTTACATATTTTTTATATAAGAATTTGATCAAATATATTTAAAATATAAATATGTTACAGATTTTTTAATCGATTATTTTAAATATATGCATAACATGATCAAATTATCATCAGTGTAACTCGAATAAAGGATTTTATATTTTCTTTTCTCTCTCTCTCTCCCTCTCTCTTTCTCTTTCTCTTAATATTATTTAAATATTTAAAACACATTTACTATATACTACAATATTTCTTTTATTATGTAAACAGTTATGTGTTAAACTAGTGGTTACTAAATTTTGTTATTTTCGGCGCTCTTATTGGATCCAAGTTTTCTCAAAGAGCTTTATGTCAAATTCTAACAAGAAGTCCACATTGTAAAATAGTTAAACATTTTTGTTTATTTACAAATTCCAAACAGTTGATATTAAGTGAGTTAATGGTTTGCACCAAGTCCGCTAGATTTCGCATCTTATCACATTGAATTGAAAATCAAAATAAAATTATGAAAATTTTGTAATATATTACGGTCTCTCAATGTACCATGGAACGGAACACATTTTGAGAACCACTGAGTTTAAGGGTTAAATCATTTTTTACAAATATTTAATTTGAAATGTGCAACACAATTTTATGTAATATTGATAAATTAGAATAAATTATGAATTCTATAATATCACACGTTCTATTTCAATATCAAATGAGCTTCGATGTTCTACATAAATGTGCGTACGTGTACGTACGAATATATTAAGCTAAGAAACGATGCATTATTTTTAATATTTCTTTTCGATTAATAAATAGTATTAAGTTACAAACAGCCAATAGTAATTCTAATATACAAAATTCTACCTATTGAAACGCAAGAGATAGGAAACACACCTATTTCTTATTCGAAAAGTCTCGTAAAAGAAACAATACTGAACTATTTTGAGATGTAAACTTGTTATTTGTGTTTATACTCTTACATATTTTAATTAAAATTTGATTTTTAAATTATCTGTATGTAGATTTTTTTTTTAAAATAGGAAATATTTGTATAATTTAAAAAAAAAAAAAGAAAACAAAAAAAAACAGGGTTGGTTTAAAATGAAGTGTTCGTATTAATTCGAACAAACATGCGCATTTGAATCAAGTAAAATATGTTTGATTTGATGAGTCTGTTTGTATCTTAAAAATGATATTATATTTATTTAATCTTTTAATTTATGCATGTAAATATTGAATTTATTTATTTAATTTTTTTTGTTAAATGACGCGACAATTATCAAATCAAATTGCATTCGAGAATATATCGAATTTTACGGTAAAAATTCTCTAGAAAATATCGTTCACATTTATATTTCTTTAAACGTGTAATGAATATATAATTATAGAATAAGTTGATTTAGTTGTGTCTATCACGTATGCCCCTTCGAAATATTTATTTTACACGAAAAATAAAATGGCGTCGATTCGCGTCGTCTGCTTGCTTTGACAGCTCACGATACGTTCGTGTTGTTCGTCTTTTTTGTTCATTCAAATCTTTCCTTCGAATTATTTGTCAGTGATTAATAAAAACATATATCGTTTATTTATAATTTCATAGTATTTTTTAATTTTTTTTTTTAAATTATTTCAAATATCTTGTATGCGTGAAGTAAAAGATAAAAAGAAGCAAAAGGATACAGTTGAATGTTCAGTAATAGAGTAGTAGCATTGTCGTCTGCTTGTTTGACAAGTGCGCATGATCGGTGATCAGTCGAGTGCGAATAATATGGCGTACGGGTGTGGATATCGAATGTTCGTCATGTCGCTCAACAACGTTTATTATTTGTGAATATATTCAATGAAAATGAATAGTAATCAATTAAAATTCGAATAACATGAATGAAAGGTTCGATGTTATAGTGATATATATTCTCGATGATGGAGGCAGAGGTTAGAGTTTGATATTGACGTTCTTCAAGTATTTTCTACTACAATATCATAGGTTGCAAATAGTTATGAATTCGGTATGCAAGACGAATGACGTGTAATCTAATACACCAATGTGCAAGCGATTGTCAACCTGTGAATTTCGTAATAATATGTCTACATACGTATAAGGAAGGCTCTACATATAACTGAGTTCAATAAAGTCAATGTTTCATTCAAATTGTCACGTTATGCAAGTATAGATGATGCTATTTATTATACAACTTGAAATATCTAAGTCCATAAAGATGGTTCCTTAATAATTATATTAAAACACTATAAACAGGCTGTTTTGAAATATTCTATAAAAACAAAAAAAAAAGAAGTTGATATAACCTATGAATGTTTAAGACCTAATAGTTAATATAATCTCTAGTCAAAAACAGTCAGAAAATAAAGTTGTATATCGATGTTAAAAATGTAATCAATTTTTGGCATAATTGTTTCTTATCAGTTTATTCTATGATGTATAATAGTATTTCATGTAAATGAACAAGTTACTATTATACGATTGTATATCCAGTTTGTTTATGAGATATATTACAATATATATTAAAGAATATATGCGATACAATAAAACCGAGTATATGTAGAATACTTGAAATAAAAGAAGGAATATTATGAAGACGTAACTGAAGCCAAAAGTACTGAATTTAGAAATATATAAAAATTCCAAATGACTTGATAAATATCTAGACTGTTTTTAGAAAGCACCTTGCAGTAAATGGTATTAATAGATAAATCATTTTTCATTGGAAGCTTGGATTATTGACTATTTGTATATATACATATATGTATATATATATAAATATAAATATATATGTATATATATATATGATGTATTTCTACCAAAATATTATAAAATACCATTGTTATATTAATGATGGATTAATAACTTATTAATCACTGCATTAGATGATAATATTATGGAGCAGTGTAGAGGAAACGATACCTCTAGCATATCCAATGCAGCTAAAGCAGATATATCACCTAAATCAAAACAGAAGAAAAAATCTCTATGTCAGATGCTTATGAATAAAAAGACTAGAGTTGGTTGTTTGGAAACATCTTATAAGGATAGCGATTCTAATAAGAATTCTAAAGCCGATAACTCTCAACACGAATCTCATACCAGCACAAAATTGTCTTTATGTTGTGCGATGACTGAACGAAGTAGAACTCCACCTCAAAGTTTAACCGCTAGTAGATTGTCTCCTACAACATTAAGCAGGACATCTGTAAAGTCTGAAGTAGCTTCCATTAATGGTAAATGTCTAACAGATGTAATAGTCGAAAAGCAAGAAGTGTATTCGATGTATGGCGATCAGGAAGCTCAAGAGAGTAATACGAGTAAAAAAGTTGTTATGCGAGAAAAGGAGCAACGCAAGAGTACTTACACAGAAGGTAAGATTTAAAATGAATATTTCTTTTATAGTAGAACAGACAGTTGTTTTATTTTTTTGTTTATTAATTTTTTTTTTATTTGTTTAACAATTTTATATTTATATAATCATTACTTAAATCAAATAAATGATTTTACTTAACAAATCAATATAGGATTGCATGAAATTGGTCAATATTTGATTAACACGTTATATTTAGAAATATATTTAGTAGACAATATTTTATTAATATTAATTTTTAATTATTAACTCTATGCTTTAAAAAACATTGTTTATATATGTGATAATAGTAACAGTATATCTTTTAATACCGATTATGTCATATGATTAAATGAAAATACGTCCTTGTATATCCCCACCAAACTATTAATCCTAAGGTACTCCATAGTGAGTAAAGAGATAGAAGTGTGTCAGTGTGAAGTTTTATCATAGTATGGGAATTCAAGTGATCTCTTGATAATTCAATCTTGAAAACAGGCAAATGTGATAAGTGTTGTTAGGCTTGAGTGTTAGTAGTGTCGTTTTACAATGCCGTTAAATAGAAAAAAGAAGAATTCATTTCTCAATAAAATATCTAAAGTATTTAGGAAGAAAAAAACTCATGTATTAGAAAGGCAGACTAGTAACTCTTCTGAAGGAACTAGTAATGGACAAAAGTCAAATTTTCAAGAATCTATTAAATATTTTACACATTCTAATGAACAAATAAATATAGCTGTAAAACCAGCCATTAATGTTCACGTAAAACATCATTTTCCAAGTGAACATATTGATGATGAATGCAATAGTCAAACGAATATCAATCAAACTCATGATAAGACATCTTCCATAAGTTCATCCGTTGAAAGTAAAAATGACAATATTTTGGAAAAACAAGAAGAGGTTATGCCTTCTGGCTCAGATAAATATTTAAGTATAAAGACTGCCTTTCTGAAACAAGATAATAAATTAAGTGATCTTGATCAAAAACAAATTGATATTGAAAAGAAAATTCAATCGGTTGACAATACTTCAATTAAAATGACAGACTCCATTATTGACAAAATAATAAATAATCCGGAATTGAAAAATGGTAAAGTTCACGAGTCACATTCATTTTTAATAAAAGAACTTAAATCAACTAGCCAAGAGAGTAGTGAAGATAGTGACTTCTCTGCAGAATCCACGGAAGATGAAATCGAAGAATCTTCAGATGATGAAAATATACAAATGATTTATGCCGAAAGAGATCACAAATATATAAAGGATGACGACTATTTCACTAAGGGGAAGTATATTTCTTATTTCTTCCTGGCAATGGAAAGGCAATTCTACGATCCTTCAGAAGTTTACAGTATGGTTAATTACCATAATTGTAACATTTGTGAAAAACCAGAAGGCAAAGGTATAAACTAACAATGAAATAAATCTATGCGCTGCTTGAAATTTAATTATTGCGCTTTTTCTAGCAATTTTTCATTTTACCTATTGCGAAGGTGCCAGATTCTTCCCAGTATTTAATATATATATATAATAATATATGTGTATATAATATATATTAATATATTTATATATTATAGTGAAAAGAGTACACAATGTTATTTATCGGGCTAGTGTAAGTTTATAAAAGTGTCAAGATTAAAAAAAAAAACAAAAGAAACATTGAGTATACAATAACATGGCACCATTAAAATTCATTATTTCTATATCCTGTATAATTATCATGCTTATATGTATTCTTTACCTGTTGCTGTATTAATAGAAAGTACACCCCCTTCCTCTCTGACATGCATATATACAGGGTTTTCTGTAACTGGTGATACAAATGAACCATGGATGATTCTATATGAAAAAATACAACATTTTTTAAACTTATTTTTTTCAAAACCAAAGCCTTATATGAACACATTTGATTCTAAATTTTCTATTTAGTTTTTCGTATAGAATCATCATCTAATTGTTTATACCACCAGTTACAGGAGATCCTATATATATATATATGTGTGTGTGTGTGTGTATTAGGGTGTTCCTTATTTACATCATTTTGAAAATTTTTTTCCCCACCCCCTAAATATTTTCTAAATACATAAATAAAAATTTCCTGTAAATTTTGAACTCATAATTTTAATATTAACACACTCCACAGAATCGTCAAAGTCTTAGATGGAAAATACATGCAATATTTTTCCATAATGTTAATAAAAATCATAACTCTGGTAAAAATGTGATGAATCTGTTAGAAATTTGGTGCAATTGTCTTTAATTTGAAATAATCTTTGCTAATTTTTAAGTTCATTATTTCCTTACATATTAAGTCAATAAATATGATGAAATTTATAATTGATTTTTTAATTTTGTTTTAATTTTAAATTTTGAACGATTTTTAACGTTATAATGAAAATATTGAATGCATTTTCCATTTAAAACTTTGGAAATGCTGGGAAGCGTGTTAATATTAAAATTAAGAGTTGAAAATTTACAGAAATTGTTGTTTATGTATTTAGAAGATATTTCGGAGGCGACAAAAAAAAAACATTTCAAAATGATGTAAATAAGGAGCACTCCTAATATGTATGTAATGTGGCATAAAAAGATTTGTTGTATACAAATCAATCCTTTAAAACACACTAAATTCTAGGATGTAGTTAAATTATGTAGTAAAAATATCAGAGAAGAGAATTCTACTATGAAATTTACAAAGATTTAAAAATACGTACAAGTGTTAGATACGTAATAGAGAGTAATTTAACCAATTTAGTTCTATTAGTGAAGAATTTTGTAATATCATTATTAGTAGGTATATGATTTTCCATATATGGATATCTTATGTAAACTCATGTTTTAAATCATACGTATAATATTTCAATGTTCCAGATGAAAATTCTTCTTCTGGATCAATGTCTCCGATCTCTATGCAGTTAAGACAAAGATTACTCCACAGAAGATCTGTTGATAATTTAGTTATTAATTCTCCGACAAATTCTATGCGACATTCTAGTCCAGAATCTGTGAAAAGTGTACCTATTCAACTTAAACCTCGCTCTACGTCACACGATGCCTTGTCAAAGAAAAAAGATCGTAAGGTGCCTACAGCAACTGGGGAATCTACGGATAGTTTGGCTAAACAGGCACTACTTGCTGCACAAGTATTAAATTTAATTCCTGCTCAAAAAGCTAGAGAAAGGTACATGAAGTACAAACACAAAATTTTATTTGAAAAACATATATATATAATTTATGTTATATTTAGTATAATTATTTTTCGTAGAAATTTCCTTCATGGAAGAATAGCGGCTAATTCATTGCTCGGTCCAGTGGAACTTGAAAAAGTATTGCCAAATCGCGAATTAAAAATTTTCGTTGGAACGTGGAATATGAATGGTCAATCTCCGCCAAAAGAATTAAATGATTTTATGTTACCTTCGGAAATAGAAACTATTCCTGATATGTTAGCAATTGGAACTCAAGAATCGTGTTCTGAAAGAAATGAATGGGAAGCTTCTTTGCAAGAAACATTAGGACCTTCTCACGTTTTATTAACTAGTACAGGTCTTGGAACCCTTCACTTGGCTCTTTTCTTAAGGAGAGATCTCATTTGGTTTTGTTCTGTACCTGAGGATGATAGTTTTTCTACTAGAACCGGAACAGCATTTCGAACTAAAGGAGCTGTTGCTTTGGCTCTGATGTTATTTGGTACAAGTTTCCTTTTTGTCACGGCACATTTAACAGCTCATCAGGATAAAGTTAAAGAAAGGGTTAATGATATAAAAAGAATCGTTAGAAATTTAGATCTTCCCAAAGATTTACCTACAAAACATAAAAGCAAAGGTACGCAATTATTTGATGATCAAATGATCATCTTATAATTGTTTATTTATATAAAATAATATCGCCGAATTATTATACATTTACGATATATACAATAATTATCATTTTTTTTAGATGTTACACAAAATTTCGATTGCGTATTTTGGTGCGGAGATTTAAATTTTCGTTTAGCTCAACCGAGGGAGGAAGTAATTCAATGGGTTACAGACACCTGTTTCCCCCAACAAGTTCCAGTTAATTTACAAAAGGATCAATTGAAAACAATTCTTAATGAAGGTGCAGTACTGCGTGGTTTTGAAGAAGCATCAATTATGTTTCCCCCAACTTACAAATATGATCCTGGCACACAAAACTTTGATTCGAGCAGTAAACAACGTTGTCCCGCGTACACGGATAGAATTCTTTTTAAAGGAAAAGGTCATACAAGAGGATATATTAGACGAGTTAGTCATGAAAGTACTAGTTCGCATAAAGACGGTGCTATAGAGTGCTTGATATATGATTCTGTTCAAAGTATCTGCACATCCGACCACAAGCCTGTATGGGGCGTATTTAAAACAACTATAAGGCCTGGCATTGATACGTTAGTATTATTAAATTATGACGTATTATTTTTATGGTTATTATCTGCGAATGTGCGTATAAGTATTTTCTGTTCTTTTTTTTTTTTCTTCTTCTAGGATACCCCTTGCAGCTGGTTTGTTTAATCGTGATGTATACATAGAAGGAATTAAAAGACGTGCAGCTGCAATGGATGAATCTCAAGGAACTTCTAAAGTGTGCTCGATTCAATAATTATGGTACTATTTATAAAATTGCCTAGCAATTTAATAATATTAACAACAATTGTAGACTTTATAAATCATGAATACGTAAAAGAAAAACTTATATAGAAATTACCATGTCGCGTGGCACACACACATAAGTATACACGTATATATATATATATACATGTATACACAGGCGATAATATAAAATTTCTTATACATTCTTCAGTTTTATATACAAAATTGTTTTTGTATCGATATCGATTACATTTTTAAAAAAAAGAAAAGTATTAATCAAGAATTGTTTATAGACTATTAAACATGTAAATTACTGTCTAGTAAAATGGCACAAATGAGAGAATATTCTAGTCACACATAAAAATATTCTATATAGCATGTTTTTTTTTTTTTTTTATTAAAGTAAATAATAATAATGTCTGATCTAAAAGATCGACATAATATTTGGTGCTAATAATATGAATATTACAAAAGGTAGAACGATATTTAACGTGGCATTTTTGTGGCCATTCTTTTTGCCTAATATTTATGTTAACAACAACAACAGAAAATAAAAGAAAGAAAAGCGTATTTTTAAAATAATCAATCGGTATATGGTTACAAGCATTATTCCAAATTTTTACTTATTATCCGTAATATGAATGCAAGTATTACATTATTTTTTTGACATTATGCATCGTGAAGTATTATTAGATTATTTATAGTAATTTGCAATAAAGAGAACGATTTTTTTATTCTTGATTGATTCACATAGTAATTAACAACATTGCGATAATGACATGGTACATGATTTGTAAGTTAATAATAATTTTTGTTTTGTTTTGTTTCAAAATGCCTTATTGTTATTTTTGTTTGTTGGCTTCTTTGTTTTTAACACATTGCCAGCCGGCGACCTAAGAACATTTAAAGCCTGAACGCCGACAACGTATCAACCATTTAATGGTATAACAAATGAAGATCGGTGTAACCATGGCAAGTAAATACAAATGGATGTGTAAGACACTCATACCAGCAAAAAAAAATCCACATCATTGTGGGGCAGCTACTCAAATTACAAACTCAGAAACCCGCGTTTTCGCGGGGCCGGTGCTCAAGCGACAGTCTCAGAAATCCGCGTTTTCGCGAGGCCCGCTGTCAATGTGTTAATTTTGTTACCATCATTAAAAGCATTTTTTATTACATTGTTATTTTTATCATGGTAACAAATATATATTGTATTATTTGATATAGATTAATATACAGGGTTGATGATGTATTTCATCGGTATGTAGAATTATTAATCGATAAGTTCCAACCAAATGTCAAAGCGGTATATAAAGACATATTTCCAAATAATTTGTAATTCATACTAAAAAGATCCCAAAAAGAAAAGAAAAGAACATTGAAAAAAAATCTGTATTTATTCTATGTTGTATCACCATGTTTGATTAAATATTTGCATATATATATATATATATATATATAGCACAAAGTCTCTGGTAAGGATCTAATACAAATCATGTTAATTAAGTTTTGTTTATTATTTATTGGAAGTAAGGAACAATCAAAATGATAACATAACATATATATATACATAATGATATAAGATGATAGTTAAAGCTTCCATGATATTGTTTTCATAATCTTTCCACATTTAGCTGTTCTTACTCCTAGGTATCGTTCTTATCAAATTAATCTCACTGCATAATTATTATTTAACACATTGACTGCTGAGCAAAATTTTTTTCGTTTTCACACAGCGCTGTAATTGTTCCTTAAATAATCGTGCAAGTTCAGACTGATGTAAAATAATAATGCGTTGGACAATGGGTCCTGGTATGGCAGTCAACATGTTAATATAATTTACAATCTGTTATTGTAAAAGACGAATAGCATTATAAGTTTATACAAAGTTATATGCACATGCTATATCAATAATATTTTACAGTATTTGGTAGAAAGACTGTGTTTTACAAACTATATGTTAAAAAAACAAAAACAAAAGTTAGTCTTTCGTTAATTTATTACAAGGATAAGAAACTTTTAAAACTATTCCAAAGATATTTAATAGAGGAGGATGCCTTCATAGTAGTTGCAAATTATAAATTAATAGTAAAACATGTATGTTAATTTATTATTTATTTTATTAGACAAATAATTATACATACATAGACATATATTTTGTATTAGTTTAGATACGATAATTAATATCGCTTTATAATTAGTTACAAGCACCCACGTATAAATCATTGCTATTTATCTTGCTGTTATAAAAATGGTTATTAGATTGCATCTTAAATTTAGATCAATGTAGAATACTTCTTAATTGTCACTTTTATGTTATCGATAAATTAATTAATAATATTGATGAAGAAAAATATGGACCATAGTTAAAAATAAAGTCTCAGGGCTTGTAACCGTACCAAAATTTAATAAAGATTAACAATTATTCCCAAAAATTATTGAAATCTTTATTAAAGCATCATTCATGAATTATATTATGATTTTTTTTTTTTATATAAAAAGTAACATTAACAAATTAATCATCATATTGTCATTGAATGACAATACTTAATTCATTCAAGTAAAAAAAAAAAAAAAAGAATCAATAAACATCTGACAATAAAAATCTAATTTTGTTAGATTTCATTTTTAACACACAATATATATATATATATATTACATTTATAACAAATTTTTACAAACAAAAACTATATATATNGGTCGAAATAATAATTAAACCCAAGTCAAATTATGACAATTTTTTTCTCGTATTTAAAACGAAACGAAACAAATAAATATATATAAATAAATAAATAAAGAAATAAAAATATCAAGAATTACAAATCTTGATATTATATTTCTACGCCAAAAGTATTTCAACAACAACAAATGAATATAGAAAAGAAAAGTCTAGGCCAACAATAGATATGATGTTTTTCATTTGCGTTGAATAAAAATAAAATACAATTTCTAAACATTAAAATAATCAGTTTATACGTATAGAGAAGGTTTGTAAAAACCTGTTTGAAGATCGATATCATAAATGTTTACATAATTGATAGATAGGATAATATTATTTAAATATATATATATATGTCAATAATGAAATGTAAGTCGTGATAATGTAGATTTCTAATTACATAGAAAACGATCTTCTCGTTTGGCATGGTTACAAATCCTGGGATAAATTACTTAATAAATCACTCATATATTGATGGAAAAATTTTTCAAGATCTCTTTTTTTTTCCTCTAATATTTCTTTATTTTTTTTACTTAATCAAGATAGTCATTCTTTTATCATGATTACCATTGCATCATTAAGTGTGATGAATAATTCAATAAAAATAAAATGAAAAGGATATAGACACATTCTTCTTCTTCTTCTTCTTCTTCTTCTTCTTCTTGAAGTAGATCTATGTACGTATGTATAACGTATTTATTGCTGTTCTTCTAAAGTGCCTAATTCATAACATTTTCTACTTGTAGTTTTATACTACTCATTGATTTCAATGAAAAAGTAAAGGAAGGACAAGTCTATTCAAAATATAAATGAAATAATAGAAAATAGTAGAATTTGTTAAAGTAAACACATTTATTTCTATTAATTTCATGCAGTTTGTCTCAACTATGCTTTATCTGAATATATTTGTAGTTATTTACATATTTACGTAAATTTGTTCGTATGTATGTATGTATGTATGTATATATGTATTTATTTGCATCTGCGAAAAATCATATTTATTGTTAGTTTAAATATTTTAGTAATTATTAGTAATTATCTTTTTTTTTTTTAACTGAAATTATATATGTATGTTTGTATGTATCTCTTTCAATGTCAGTAGATTTCGATAAGCACGCACACACATACACATATATAATATATTCATATATTATATTATTAATTATTGTATAATATATAATTATATTTATACAATCAAAATTATACAAACCAAAATATATATATATATATATATAGGAATTTCATTGAAATCTATTTCACACATGGCTCGGAAAATATAGAAACAGGCCCATATAATATATATACATAACTGATATAATTATTATAATATAATATAGTATTAATTACTTATCAATTAATATACGGTGATTTACAAAAAAAAAATTTCAATTTTGGTATATAAATTTTGGTATATTCATATATATATATATATATTATATGGGCCTATTTCTATAATTTCCGAGCCATGTGTGAAATAAATTTCAATAAAATTCTTGAAAGTTAGTAACATGTATAGAAATTTTAATTTAAATTAAACTATATATTGCTAATTAATTAATTAAATTATATATGTGATACATATTTATCTACATAAACAAATATGTATACACTTTAATTTGTTGTATTTTTCTGGGCTTTCAATGGTGGGGATCAGGGGGCCCTGTGCTACCAGACAGTTTGCACACCTGTGTGATTACGGCCTTGATATTATTACATTGTATTTATATTATATTATTAATTATTTATTTCTAGTTTTCAATACATGCTAGAAAATATCTTTATGTATATAAATACGTCATCATGTCTGTTGTTTAAAAATTAAGGTTATCTTTACATATGTTTCACTTCATACATGTAACGCGACACATATATTCTAATATAATCTAATATTATCAATATATATATATACTTAATATTGCACAATTGTTTTTTTTTTTTAATGATTAATAGCTGTATTTTTTTTTATTCTTATTTTTATTAAATTATTTAAAAAAAAAAGATGGAGGTCACAGATATTCGTCGAAACGAACGATATCAGGTTTATATCTAAAGATTTTTCTTTGTTTTTTTTTTTTTTAAATTAAGGGTTTAATAATTATATATAACGTGATAATAATAGAAACGTTTCGAAAGTATTTAATATTTCCATTATTTTTTCATAATTTTCTTATAGCACAAAATACAAAAAAACATGAAAGTCATCCAGACGAAATAAATTTATAATAATGTGAATTATTTTTATTTTGTCGTGCAATGTACGGTTATATATAGTATTATTTATGTGTTTATGAATAATATATTAACGTATGTGCATGTTCAAGGAGTTATTCAAGAAATGTATAAATAGCAGTAAGACAGGTAAATTCTCAAAGTATATTATTGTATTATTGATCAATTCAATTGGAATGTCGACAGGTTTGATTTATGTAATTTTTTATAACTTTTATTATTATATCGTTTTTTTTTTGTATCATTGTCTCGATATACTTTGTGATTAAATTCTCCACGTTAATTTATTTAAAATTATTACAGTGACATTATATGGATTATTAAGTAAGCATTTAGTTTGGATCACGTAGTATAAAATTTGTCTAATCAGAAAATTAATCATTAAATTTTTTTCCAATAAATACTACGAGTAATTGTTTGTTATTCGAATATTATCTAATATCAAGTAATATGATTTTGTTTATGTATTAAAATAATTGTAAGATGGTGATCAAAAGGTATGAATTAAAAAATAAATAGATCCTTGATCAATTGTCTAAGATTTTGTAACAATAAGTATTATAATATACATACGCATAAATATATTATTATCGTCATTTTATGTTAGTAACAAGATTATCAAGAATGAATTATTTGAATTTTGCGCCTTTTTATGATAAACCAATCAAAAGTGAATTGTCACGAAGTGATCAATGAGAAAAGTTTAACAAGGGTGATGGTAAGGTTAGGTTAAAACTTTCAAAAGTATCGAATGGATTGTTGCTGTGTTTTTATGTTGTGTAAATAGATTTATCGATAATTAAGTGAACATAAATAAGAGAAAGAGAAAAATAGACAAGTTGACGTTAAAAGTGAGAGAATCAAATTCGCGTGGAATTCAATATTTGTTTATTTGTTATTGATGCAAGCTTTACAGTGACAGTTGTACACAAGTAGTGGAATAGTAGAGACGAAAAGTAAGCCGCGTTCCTTCATTTTTTCTTGACAATATTTTATCACAAGATAGATAAACCTGATATGGATTTTTTACCGTACGTATGCACACTTCACATTTATTTAATTTAATACTACGATATTTATATAAAACGCTAAACATTTAATCACAATACATAATCTAACCTAAATCTTAACCACGGGGTGGCGCGGGAAAAATTTAGTGTTTACATATTTCTATCATTTTTTCTTCAATTTTATGTAGTCGTTTAATTCAATTTTATTATAGACGTTTAAGTGATTTGTAAAATTTAGTTATTATAGTTGATAGTTAATTAATTATATAGTATGGTACAAATCTAACAAATTTCATGTTCAGTCTATCATATCAATAATCATTTATTTGTATTTTTTTTTGTTATCTTCGAGTATTGTTTAATGTTCATTAATATAGAGCGACTTCATCATTATTCTGGAAGAAAGTAAGATTAGAAACATTTGAAAATTGGCCATTTAAATCACCCAAAGATGTTTGTAGTCCGGAACGCATGGCTTCTGCTGGATTCTTTTCTAAAGCGAATAAGGAAGAACCAGATTTAGTTGAATGTTTTATTTGTTCCAAGCAGCTTGATGGTTGGGAATCTACTGATGATCCATGGTTTGTATTACATTGGTGTATACGTTCTCTCATTAATTATTGTGTTTATTGATGCGATGGGTTTTTAGGAAAGAACATGAAAAACATCAAGCATCTTGTGCATTTGTAAAATTACAGAAACAAGACGAATGTCTCTGGACTGTTCTCGAATTGTTTGAATTAATAAGAGTGTTTAATTTAAAGGAATGCGTAAGTTTTAATACATTTTTCAATTGTACTGTAAAATATAAATGAAACATTAATGTTATAAATGTTTCTTATAAATGTATAATAAACCATAAACTCTTGTATTCCTTTTAAAAGTAATGTACATGAATTTATAAAAAAAAAAGATATTAAAACGTTATTCAATTAAGATTTGTTTCATTACTTTTAGGAAAAGGAATTAGAAAAGGAAAAAATTAAATTAAAGCATGAAGCAGCTAAGCTCGCAGAAGAGATACCAATATTGTTTAAAAATTTGAGGAAGAATAAGAGAGGAGGAGATTAATTTAAGTTGATTAAGAGTATAAGGTATTTTTTACATTCAATTTAGAAAATATGTGTTATTTCTTTTTGTAATAAAATTTAATATATAAATACATTCATATTTTCGATTTCTTTTATACTAATAATAATATATTTTTAGCAAATTGATGTATCTTCGTTTTTGTTTTTTAATTAAAAAAAAAAAAACAGCGAGATTCAATGTGGTCTGATTTTTATGTGTAAATCTGAATCAAACTAAAGTTAATATGTTATATTTTTTTTTTTTACAGAATCAGTCGTATTTTTACCATAAAACTTTACGTAATGTATATCAAAAAAAAAAAAAACGAACAAAAAAAGAAGACAAAAACTATTTTATATTATGTATTAGTTTTTAATAGATCTAATTAGATATTTTCGACATCATTCGAAATGATAAATAACGTTAAGTCTTGTACATTTGAATCTTTCGAGTAAGTTGTTTTGTTACATTATAAATCTTGTTTTTATTTCTGATTACATTTTTAGTTACTTGAGATAAATATAACATTATTTTACAAATGTGTGAAGATATAAGAATTTTTTGAGTAATCATAAAATAAATATATAAATCTTTCTATGTGTATAAATAAAAAAAAATGTATATTTAGTAACACATGCCAAATATAATTTATTAATTTTATCTCAAACGAATGTTACATCATTTTATAAATTAAATAAAAATCCAATTATAGAAAAAAAAGTAAGAGAGAGAGAATTGATAGTTATCATAAAATAAACACATATGTTATTTCCATATATTTATAGAAATTAATATATTCGATAGGAAATTAACACAAGTGAAACTTATCTTGCTTTAGGGTATGCATCGTTAACGATGAAGCCGGTCAACGAACGATTTTCCTAGAAAGCATGATGTGCACATTCATGCACCTTGGCTGGGAGACCAACAACACGATCCTTTCTCGGGTTATTCCTTCGTTTCTTAACCAATTCGTGTCGCGAATGCATTCATTCGCTTTGATGCATCTTTAAGGAAAGTTCCTCCTTTTATTTTCTATTCTATCCTTCGATAAATGTGTGATGAGCATAATATTATTCGTTCAACAAACACTTTTGCTTTGTCAATCACTTGATTAATAATACTTATTACATTTATATTTATTTAATCGCTGTATATATTATTTTTTTATAATTATCTAATATTATATAATAATAATAATAATAATTTATCAATATTATATATATATATTTTATTACAAATATTAACCAATTATTCAAAATATGAAACCAATAGATAGCAAACGTATTTTCTATTAAAATGATGAATTTTTTCAAACGTTCAATTGTTACATATTTATAATTCTATTTTTATGTTCGAATCTAATCTAATATACTGTAAAAACATTAGAATAAGTTTCAATTGTTATATAACGAATACGAAATTAATGTCAGATGTGTTTCATTTAAATTAATCTATTCCATTTGTCCTTGTAGAAACTTACATACACATAGACAAATACTCATTGATTCATACTTAAATACTTTCTACGTGGTAAGAAAATGTTACGTGTAGAAAATAATAATGCTTCTTTAATTTAGATTCTAAAGATCTCAAAGTCAACGCTATAAACAACTTCCGTACTTCAGGTAATTCATATAAAATAGTGTTGTGAATGGATGTCAAGGATAGAATGGTTCATTGTACGCGTGGAATGAAGATTTATATTGCGTTATTTTTACGAGTTCATATACGTCGATCAATTTTGGCAAAGCATTGGGGCCTTATGGACCAGGAATATCTAAGCAAATGAATGGTCGAACTTTAGAAATTGAAGGCGAATTGAATTCTTAGTGTAAATCCTTGTCCTCGATTTGCAGAGTTACAGAGTTACTTGTATATATATATATATATATATATATGTTAAAGTTTCATGTCCTTGTCAGTTAGTTGCTTTCTCTCAATTTCTTTTCCTTTTTATCGACATCTGTATATATATATATATATATATATACAATGACATGAATAATGAGATACCTTTAGTTAGAGATACGACAGCTCATCTCTTAAGAGGTGAACATACGATGACTCTCTGATGAAAGGATTGAACAATTCACCATTTGCATTTCTTCTATATAAGTATGTACGTACATATATATTGATATATTTCATAGTAAATGAAAGTATAAAGTATCATCTATGTGTGGATGTATCTACTACATACAATATATCTTTGGCACGGTTTAATATAAATATGTGTGTAAATATGAGGTAGGAATTAAGTAATCTTTGCGACGAATGCGCAAAAACAAGTGCGTTACATATATGCGCAGTTTAATAATACCACTCGATTAAAAATCTTATTGTCAAAGAAGTAAAAAAAAAAGAAAAAGAAGAGTGATAATTAAGACCGGTATACTTAAAATATTAAAAAAGTTAAACTGTCTATTAATTAAAGAAACAAACGTATCTACGGATTTATAATCAGAAGAAGAATATTTCGAAGAGAAGAATATGGTTGATTATTTCAAAGACTTTTTAACCCCGTCCTGTGTTTATCGAGATAAAAACGATAATATGATTGGTTGGACGTTACAGAGAGATAATAATGAAAGACGAAAGAATATTCGACACGACACATTCTTCAATGAGATATTCGAACGTTTTGTAAACGTTACAATTACTTTTTTTTTTTTTATACATGCTCAAAAGATTCCATTGGAATTGGTTTTATGATCTGTTTTTTTAAATCTTACTCTTAATCAATGCAATTCAAATCTTTAAATAGAACTAGATTATTCTTCATATTTTATCTAGTTTTCTTATTTATCTTCTATTTTTAATGACTAGAACAGAATTAGAGACGGACTTTGAATTATTGTTGTATTTTATTGTTTCAAATCTTTCAAGCATGGAATTGAAGAAATTCAAAAAAAGTTCTAATTATAGATTGTTACAGAAAAATGTGATTTCTTTTTTTTTTGTAACATTTAACAAAACAACAGTTTGTTTTAATTATCAAAGAATTACATTACATGAGATAAATGTAAAAAAAAAAGAACAATTATTTACAACGAAGAAATTTTTATACAAAATAGTTAGGGATAGAGATTTTTTTCATATTTTGTTATTTTCCATTTCTTTCTCATTTTAAATAATTATTAATACAATTATTTTTTTTGTTGTATTATTGTTTAATATGTTTATTAATAATGAATATAAACAAATTTCGAAGTACATTCATTCATGTGGTTCACGTTTGATTTAATTGACGTAAAAATAAAATGACACAGACGTAGATTCAAAATGTTTTCAAGCTCTTTCTCATTTTTAATAATAATAATAATAATAATATTACAATATAATTTTGATATATTATCATTTAATGCAATCGACGAGTTGTAAATATTTATGTAAATTTTTTTCAATGTATTTTCTTTCATGGTTCACGTTTGATTTCACTGTATGTAGATACAGAGTCGTAATATTGGTTTTTATGTCATTCTAGGTATTACAACCGACTGGTACTACCACCACCACTTTACTAATCAGGAAAAATGTCAAGAAAATTGTGCCATGTTGTAAATAAAATATCTTGGAAATAGAATTTCGAAAGTATCTTTGTGGGAACGTCATAGAAACTTCCGAATTAGAGTCTAATCTTCAGAAACAAGGAAAGTATGGAAGGAAACATTTTTATTTATTTGGTATTTGATATTTTTCAAAGATTTTATCCACATCAAAATATTTTGAAAAAAAAAAAAATTATTAAATTCAAAGTAAATAATACTGATTACAGAAATATTGAAAAATCCTGACCCAGTAAATAACAGACTAAAAGAGAAAACCACTTTTTTTTTTCAAGTGGAGAGGGAAAGATAAAAGCTTTTAACTAAAGAAAAAAGGGGTGGGGTGGGGTGGGGAAAGAAAAAAATTAATTTGGGGGGGGATGGGGGGATGGGGGGAGGAGAACATTGAAATATTTACGTTTGAAGATAATACTTTACTGTCATTGATAATCTATAACAATAGAAGATAAGACAACACTCAGGAATGAAGACTTCAATGATGGTGACTTGTTTAGAAAATAGGCTAATAGAATCTTTATTAACAATATTTTCTTGCGCATATGTAAAAAATTAATTTTAACAACAACAACAGCAACAACAACATTTTTAAACATATTTCTTTATTTTTATTGTCTATCTTTTTTTTTTTTTCTAAATCAGAAATAGAAATCAGTTTCGATGTCACGTGAATTGTTTTTTTTTTTTATTTCAATAATCAATTGGTTAATTAATCCAACATCTACTCGAAATTTGCAAATAATTATGGTTGACTTAACACAGGTGTATTTAATTGTAAGAAATCAATGTAAAGCAGGGTCAAGAAAAAAGATTGGAAGGACATGAAAAAAAAAGTAGCATATTTCAAAGTTTTTAATTTACGAGTCGTTCGTGCAATCACCTGGAACATTTTCATTTCAGTTTTTTTCAAAACAAAAAGAAGAGTTTTGTGTGTTGTCTCTCCTTTTTCTTCTTCTCTCTTACATACACACACAGACACACATATACACATACACGTTATTTCTGTAGAAGCAATGAAAAGTAATCATTTGCAATATTTAAAATCGTGCACTTTATACGTGTTGCTTTAATTTGCAAAATACAATATTTTTCTGTATATGGTGTTCGAAAAGCCATTTAAAAGAATTGAAAAATGATTAATTTGTTTTGCTAATTGTTTGAAGTGGTTACATATGTTAGGTCAGTAATTTTTAAACATAAGAATAACCGAACATTTTTATTTTAAAATGGAAAAACAATATATTATTATACAATTTTATTATTTAATTAATATTGATTTTTTGATTTGTTTATTCGGTAAAACGAGACTTTTGGAATTTTTCATATATATTTATATGTTGTATATATATATATAATAATATTATTATATATTATTATAATATAATAAATTATATTAATAATATTAATATTAATATATATAATTAATATATTAATAATATTTTATATATATATATGGAAAAGCGGGAAAAAAAAAAGAAACAAAAGATCGACCTTGTACAAATATTATCTCACTCTTATAAGATCTAAATACATAAATCAATCAAGCGTAAAGCGCTTTAAATCTTTTTTCCGTCATTTAGATGATTTTTCAATATTTGGCTTTACAAAAGAATATATTTTTCAAATAAACAAAATTATTAGTAAAGCAAACGATAAGAGTAATTTATATAAGTTGCTTACTAACGGAAGTTAAAGCTTGGTAAGGAGGGAGGGAGAGAAAAAAAAGAGAAAAAGAAGAGAAAGAAAAAAAGAAAGAGAGAGAGAGATATACACTTGTTATTATCGTTGTTAATCAATTGTATTCCCTTTTTTTTATTTTCTAATCGAAAGCTACCTCTTGTTTTTACTTTATTGATATTAACAATTGTTTCAAACATATGTACTTATCATTTTATTTTATTTCTTTTTTACTTCTTCAATTTTTGTATTTTTTACTACTTTGTTGTTGTTGTTGTTGTTGTTGTTGTTTTTGAGATAAGCATGGATACTTAAGAATGAATAAACGAATTTTTCAATAAAAATCATCTACTTCCTCGTAAATCTATATCAGACCGGATATCATCGAGAGTACGTAGAAAAAAAATATCTGGATGAACGTTTAACCAGAATATCATTATTACATAGAATTACGTAAAATTGATGGATAATCAATCAAAATATTCTAAAGTTCAGGTAAATCTGAATGAAATGATTTCATTTTTCATATATTTTTTTAATTACAAAAATGTTCTTCTTTATACATACACATGAATATACATTTATATTAGTGAAATTGTATTATATTAGATCAAATACAGTAATATATGTGCTAGTGATTTGTATTGTATTATATATATATACAATACTATACCGGTTCACCTAGATCGATCAACACAAACCTCTTTATCGATCATTTATTATATTTTATAGGTAAAAACTTGTTACTTTGATATTTCACAAGATGTCGATATAATTGCATTGTAGATATTGATATAATTTAGAACAAGCGTAATAGAAACACACAGACACACACACACACAAATAAATATGATAACGTTGAAGAGTTTAAAATAGTATAGTCAATTGTAAGTAATATAAAAGGTGTAGATATCGATATTGTCCACTTAATTTCTTTTACCAGATAATAATTAAGTTTACTTTTACACATTTTAATTAAAAATGACGAGTAACAATCTCATTGTTCGAGGCTTAACAAGTATATCTATATATATATATATATATTAATCGAGAATAGTTTCTATTATTATATAAGTTATTTTATTAATTATTATATTATATTATATTTATAATTATTATATTATATTATATTTATATAATTATTATATTATATATATTTTATTAATTATTATATTATTATATAGTTTCTATTTATTACACAATTACATAATTTTTTTCTTTTTTTTGTATAGATTTAGCAGAAAATAACAAAACAAACTAATTTAATTTTAAACACATTTTTTTTCACCCACACCCACAACACACACACACGTATTCTTTTTATTAATATTATAAAATAATAATCTAAATGTTATCTACAATCGTACATTTTATTTTTTGTTTTGTCGTAATATGAATTGAGATTGACAGAATTCTTAAATAATCCTTTAAAGAAATAGTTTCTTCTTTTTCTTGTGATTGGTTAACGATGATTCTCAGTTATGGTCTAAGTCGTCTAATCCGTTGTCAGTTTCACCGAGAGTACGAATAAAACGTTTAGGTATATTACAGGTGGTGAGAATAGAGAGAGTATGCACTTACTTGCCTTCTTATCGCTGATTTGTTCTCCTCTCTCTCTCTCTCTCTCGCTCTCTCTTTCTTGGTTTAAGCGCGCTTAATGGTGGTTCCCATTTATAAAGCGAATTTGTGCTGGATGCCGATTCAGTCGATCGAAAGGCGCGTACGACGAGAGCCGATCGACTCTAATCGGACGACGAGTAACGAGCCACCTGTTTTCTATTTTTTTTCTTTTTTTTCTTCTTCACGAACTTTCTTTCTTTCTTTCTCTTTTTTTTTTTTTTTTTATTGAAAGAGAACAAAAGGGGATTATTATTGTTTTAATTGAAAAATATCCAAGAGGAATTGAACTACTAATTCGTGTCGTGAAGAAAAACAGCAGGGTGGTTGGTGCTCACCGTAAACATACATACATACATACATACATAGAAATACATAGAAATACATGTATGTATAGAGATTGATTTGAAAAGAAAAAAGAAACATAGCAGAAAAGGAAAAACGAGTAAAAGGAAAAATCGGTCATTGTAGTGGACACGAATCTGGAACGATATCAAGATGCTGTCTGCTTGGAAAGTGTGCTGTAAGTTTTAACGTATTGAGATGATTACCAACATGTATGTACAACATGTACACGTACATACATGTATATACATTATATATTTATACTTTAACACATTTTTCAAATCTTTCGTGAAAATTAGATCATGCTACGTCGACGTTGTGTTTCCTTTCGCCATTGTCACAACAAAACCTTTAATTGGCCAACACAAGATTTTTATTGTGTTTGTTCATTCGTTCGTTCGTTGAGATTCGTGTTAAACATGTACAATACACAGATTGTTATCGTTTTATTTCATATTTTTTTTTCCTTTTTTGTTTTTTTTTTTTGTTTTTTTTGTCATAACTGTGTTACTTAAGTATTTTGATTTTAAAATCGTTAAGTTCGATCTTTCACTGTTGCGTTTCATAAGTTTAGCTTGGACTTGGTTTTTTGTTCTTTTCTTGTATTGCATTTTTCAAGTGAAAATTTCTTTAGAATTAGGGTGATTTGAATAATCGTGAAACGGAATAACGTGAAACGGAATAACGTGAAACGGAAGAAACCGAAATAACCGATGAAACAAAAATAATTAATTAATTAATACAATTCAATATATATAATTTAATTCTATATATTAATTAATTAATTATATATTATATCTATATATAAAAATTCATTGTCAAAATATGTTTGTCCATTAATAATTCCAAAACTACTCAACTTATTTTAATGAAATTTAATTTTATTTCACGCGATTTTTTCCAACTTAGCACATAGCATAATTTTTAATCGCGATTTTGTTTTAATTATTTTTTATTACTAATTTAAAGATTTGTATTTAGAGCTTATCTAGGTTCTGTAAGGTTCTTTCAATAGATGGCACTGTATTACAATTCAATTACTTTCGAAACTTGCTTTTCTTTACAAGTTTTCACTTCTATCGTGTATGATCTGTACACATCTGTTTTTTTTTTTTTACACATTTACATTGTTTGTTTTGATTATATAATTGCACGAGAGATTAGAATATCATAGATTAAAAACGATAAACAGGATTAACCTACGTAAGTTTCTTTTTTTTTTTGATAGGATAAAAAATTCAAAAAAAAAAACAAAAAATAAAAAACAAAGATGAACGATACGAATCAGTAAGCATTCGTCATTGATCAAAAAAAAAAAAACATGACATTCTCTTCTTCTATCCTTATCGATAACACTTGGGGTTGATCTAATACAATATCATAGTGTTTCAAGAATTTGTTTTCAGTCCAAAGATCTTATGTTATATGTTGTGTGTTGTTGTAGGACAAGAGATAAGAAATTGATTTTTGTTCTTCTCGATAGGATTAAAAAGAAATAAACGGATTCCACTAATTGAACGTTGTTAAACTTTGTCATACTTTATTCTCTGTAATTTTCGTGCTTCTTCTTCTTCTTCTTCCTCTTCTTCTTCTTCTTCTTTTTTTGTTTCTCTTTGTTATCATCTGTATATAATTAAATTAATAAATATTTTCTTTTCTTTTCTTTTCTTTTCTTTTCGGTTTTCGGTTTTCGATTTTCGTGACATCGATATCGATTTAAAACGATCCATTATTTGTATATAAAATTAATCTTAATTAAGACAACAAATATTACTCATAATCAACATAAAAAGTTAAAAATATAAGTAATTATATTAAAATAAGGAAAATAAGATAATTAAGATTAACAATAATTCATAAGTATAAAGGATAAAATGAAAAAATGAGACATTAAGGATAAACGAAATTTCATTTACGAAAGATTGCAATTGTTTCCTTTTAAATACTTGACGATTCGTCCGATGAAAGAGACAAATTAATTTCAAAACAGTTGGTTTGCATAAAAGGAAAAAAGACGAAGAAAAAGAAGAAGAAGAGGAAGAAGAGGAAGAAGAAAAAATCAAAACAAAAAAATCAAAACAAAAAAAATCATGACGTCATATGAAAGTGAAACTGTACGATATGTAAAGACAAAGTAAGCAAGTAGTGAGTGAATAACATACACATATATATATCTATATACAAATACACACATATACACAAGATTGTATGTGTAGAAACTCACGACTCCTTTGGAATTTTGTGAACGTCCAACGAACATATAAATGAACGAACATACAAACGAACGAATGAACGAACGAACGAACGTGCCTTTTAACTTTGAAAGCTCGCGACATGTTTTTTTACGTAAACGAACCAATCGATCAACTCGATTAGTCTGTTCGATAATAATGCACAAAGGCGCAGCTTCCTACTATAATCGTGAAAGATCATTTAAACTGGAATGAACAATTGATCAAGTTAAATTACGTTTGCATGTAATTGGGGTTTATGTTGAGAATGGTGAGAATGATAATTGTGTGTTCATGTATGTATGTATATTCATTTATATGTGTGTGAGAATATACATACATACACAGAATAAACATACAATGTATTAGAAGACACGGTATACATGTTGTTATTCAAAAAATGTGTTTAATTTTGTAATTTAGTAAATGCATATATATATACTTACTTTTAATATATATATCACATTTAATAGGAATGATTACTATGATCACATTATTTCTTCTCTCTTTTTATTTTATTTTATTTCTTTTCTTTTTTTTTTTTTTGTTTTTTTCTTCTTCTTCTACGTAATAGCATCGATATAGAGATGCATTCTATTAATTTAATTGTTAATTTCCATTTTAATTCGATCATTTTTACATTCCTTTATCATTGTATAATATGTTAATGTGTTTTTTTTTCCTTATTATTTTTTTAATTAAGAAAAGCATGGAAAAATTTCGACAACCTTGATCTCTCTCTTTGAGTCTTATCTTGTTCGTGTTAATTATTGTTTCTTTTTTTTATTTATTTTTATTTCTTTTCTTTTCTTTTATCTTGGCTTGATCTGCTGTTCATAAAAAAAGGGGTTCATTACTTACTTTTAATATCTATTTAATACGATCGTTTTAATTTTGTAAACCTTAAGATAATATCTCATGTCTCTATTGTAATGTGGAAAAATTTGATAACAATTGTCAATTTATAAGTGTCATTTGTTTGTTTGTTCGTTTGTTTTTGTTTTTGTTTTTTTACAATTTGTACTTTGTTTTTGTAATTGTCTTATTTCTTGTTCCCTTTCGTTTAAGAAAGTGTAGTAATTTCGATAAAATGTTGCAATTACTATTAAATTTAATTTTTCAAAATTCCCTAGTAACAGAAATTATTGAAAAATATTCAATACAATATTAACCTTTGTTTATTACACTTGGTCCGGGTTCCTTTGGAAATTAATTTTATTTCACGTGATTTATTTCAACTTAGCACATAGCACAATTTTTATCTATTTTTATGTATTTTTTTATTACTAATTTAAAGATTTTTATTTAGAGATTATCTAGGTTCTATAAGGTTCTTTCAATAGATGGCACTGTATTACAATTCAATTACTTTCGATATATTCACGTCTCGAAGCTTGTGGTTTTCTTTGAAGGTTTCAACTTCTACCGTGTGTGATTTGCACACATCTATTTTTTTTCCTTTTTTTGGCACGATAATTATGACAATGAATTAATAATAAGTGAAAACATTTTACAAATTTATTTCATGATTCATTTTATAATAGAAATAATTTCAATATGAAATAAAACATAAAATAATGTTTTCAATTTTGAACAACTTACGATTAGTTCACTTATAATCATAATTACGGTTTATATTTATCTCTCTCTCTTTTTCTTTTTATCCTTATCTCTCTGTCATTTTCAAGTTTTAATAAAAAAAAAAAAAAAAGATACTCAACGATGACACATCACTTCTTTGATTCTTATTTTAATTTTTTTTTTTTTTTTTTTAATATATTTTTCTCTATCTCTGTCTGTCTCTCTGTCTGTGTGTTCTTTTATTTTTTATTTTTCTCTAGTTTTTAAATTGTAAAAAGACACTCAAAGATATGATAGTCCATTCTTTGATTCTCCTTTTTTTATTACTGTACAATTTTTGTTCTTATCATGTTTCTCTTATGTTTTTTTTTTTTTTTCATTATTCTTCTTTCATCTTCCTTCTATATAATAACTTCGTATATATTTTAATCATGTATACTTACTATGAATTCGCATAAAATCACGTTCACTTGCTTTGATTGTGATTTATTTCATTATACGACCAATTACGCGAAACAAGTCAAAAAGATATGAAGATTATGATAGCGTCTCTTCGTTCTAATGCCGAACGATAATAAACATTTACGTGTGTATAACACGAAACAATATTTATGACAATAAGAATATAAAGTAAGTATCAAAAAAAAAAAAAAGAAAAAAAAAAAGAAAGGGATTTTTCATTAACATTTTATATACGCGATTAACATTGAAGTAATTGTATTGATATCGATAGTTTCGATTAAACGAATCTTCTTTTCTTCTCTTTTTTTTGTTGTTTCTTTTTTGTTTTTTTTTTTTTTCATTTTTTTTCTTAATCTCTTGACTCGATCGATCACCTAGATCAATCCCATTTTAATCTTTCAAGTGTCCATTGCAATCTTTCGATCGTAAAGATCGATCGATTTCACTTCATTCGTCACTTCAACATCTAATCGAAATTCTTTTCATATATTGCATATTTATTATCTTTTTTGATTTATAATACATGATAGATGAGTTAAAAAAAACAATGTCTTGTAAATTATTATAATATATTTATATGAGATTAAAACTTATGTATGTACATATGTTGTATAATTTGTATTATTTTCTTAGTATATATAAATTATGTGTCACGTTGTTTGTCTGCAATAGACTCCTAAACTACTGAACCGATTTTAATCAAATTTTGCACACTTTGTGCAGTTTCATTCAACTTGAAAGATAGGATAGTTAATATCTCAATTTATAATCGCAATATTATTTTATCTTAATATATATAAATTACGTGTCACGTTGTTGGTCTATAATGGACTCCTAAACTACTGAACCGATTTTAATCAAATTTTCCACACTGTGTGCAGTTTCATCCAACTTGAAAGATAGGATAGTTAATATCTCAATTTATAATCGCAATATTATTTTATTAATCGCGAATTATTTGTTTATTAACAAAGAGATTTGTTGACTTAAAGACGTGTGTATCGGACTGATTGTGAACCACAGCAAAGCATGCCGGTGCACTCCTAGTTATTATATATTTTTCTTTTCTTTTCTTTTCTTTTATTTTCTTTTGCTTTTTCCTTAATTCAATTTATTCTGTTATATCGTTCTTTGATATATAAAAAAAGAAAAAAAAAAAGAAATCTACTTAAATACACTTCAGAGATTGATAAATAGATAGATATAAACATTAACGATCATTTTATCTTATCTCATGAATAAGGGAATTCCAAAATATACCGATGAGAAATCGAAATAACTTTGTAACATAGTTGTTTGTATACAAATTCCTATAGGAAAATAGGGAGAATAAAGAAAGGATACAAACTAGAGAAATAAAAAGAGAAAGAGAAAAAGAGATAACTAGATGGGAGAGAATCATTCGAGCGCAAGATATCTAATTCCTGTAATTTTCTGTCACAGTGGGATGGCAATTTCCGTTTTTTTTTTTTTTTTTTAATAACCGATTACTATAGCAAACGAGCAAGAAAAAATGTCGAGAGAAAGAGGAAAATGGATTAAATAAAATATTGTGTTAACCTTTTTGGAAAATAGAAAATCAACATAAATATTATTTACATGATTACAACTCCTAGTAGCAGAAAATATTGAATACATGTGTATTTAATATTAAAAATTAATTTTTAATTTTTTAATTAATTAATTAATTTTTACTACACTTTCTGAAGTAACACGCTTACCACACCTGGGTCCAAAGGACCCGAGCGACAAAAATCCTTATAAAAAAGAAACTATTGCATAGATTTACTTCAATATTTTTTTTCAGACTTCTTTAATACTTACTTAAAAAGACTATATAAATTTTATAGCTTGAAATTAAATTGAAATATGTTGAAAAAATTACTAAAGTTGAGTACAATTGAGAAAAATGACGACTCAAGTTGCAAAAAATGGTCTCGGTCCTTTTAACCAAGTGTAATAAGCAAAAGTTAATATTGTATTCAATATTTTTCAATATTTTGTGTTACTAGGGATCTATCATGGGAGGGGGGAGTTGATTGTCTTTTTTTAATTATTACAATTAGAGAAAGATAGAACAAAAGGATAAAATTACAACAATCGTGTCGGAAAAAAAATCAAAAAGATAACAGAATAAAAATAAAAGATGGGAAGTTCCATGTAATTTTAATTAAAATTAGAAAAATACAGAAAGAGATAGATAGATAGATAGATAGATAGAGAGAGAGAGAAATATGTGTCATTGGATTGAACGAGAATCGACATACCGATTAATAGAATATGGAAAATGTTCTAGAAACCTTCCCTCCTCTCGTTTCATCTTGCACTTCCTAATCGAGTGGAACTTTCAAAAGTGGATCGTAGAAAATAAGAGATTTCTAAGTGTAACTTGTAATGACGAGACGACCATTTCCTCAAGTAGATGTAAACAAAAAGAAATCTACCAACGACTTTGACGATTTTCTTGCCAATTTTTACGACTTTACAATTCCGTTCCGTTCTACATATGTAAACACTGAATTATCTACTACACATGTAAATACTTAATACATTTATATACTAATAAATACACACACATACACACATACACATACATCCTCATAAAAATTATGCATAAACATATATACCTAGGAATTTTAATTTTATACACACGAATTAACTTACTTTTATACACATTTCTAATTATACCTATGTATGAATTTCAATTGTACACACACTATATAATAGACTTACTTTTAAACACGTGTTACATAGAACACAACTGTGTCGTATGTACGTATGCGTATGTGTTAATATGTGTGTGTGTGTATATATGTAGATATGAAATCCGTCGTTTGTCATTTACAAGAAGCGTTTAAAACGTTTATACTTAAGAAGAGAGACCTTGATGATAATACTCGTCCATAAAAAATGACAGGTATCTATAGAACTGTTATATCGTTGTATATGAAAAGATAGAAAGAAAGAGAAGAGAGAGAGAGAGAGAGAGAGAGAGAGAAAGATAGATATATATATATAATAATAATAGTAAACCAGAAAATGTAACACGGTAGTTATATAATCATTTGATATTAAATTGATTACACATAAAGGAATGTGTGCGAGAAGAAGACTCTTGCTCAATAATTTTGTTTTGACAAGACTTCTCTCTCTCTCTCTCTCTCTCTCTCTCTATGTATTTCTTTTGCCACTCTCTCTCTATCTCCTTTCGTTTCTCTGTGTTGTGTAAAGGATCAGCGATGTCTTACATTCCATGATCGTTATAACGAGTTACCTTTCCATTCGAGAAAAAGAGTGGAAGGAAATTGCCGATGTAAAATTAAAAAAAAAAATAAAAAAAAAAATAAATAAATAAAAAAAAAAAGTGTTACGTGTTTGAACTTTTCGAAATGATTTCTTTCATTTGATTACATTTTCTTTTGATTATTTCTCCGAATAACGAAACAAACTTTGCAATATGACTAAACAATTTCTTTCTCCTCTTATATTTATCTTTATATTTGTATAATTTTTATTTGTATATTTCATGATGAATTTTTCTTCGTAATCAATCTTACGTAGGATTTTATTATTCCAACAATTCTATTCTCAATCGTAAACACATTATTATTTCGTCGAAATAACGTCGGTAGGAAGATTTATGTTAACAAAATAATAAAAAAAAATATATATATATATATTTATTTATCCTTTAAGATATAAAATAACACAAGGTGTCTTTTTATTTAGAGACAGATTGAATTCTTGGCCGGTCATAGAATGAATTTCATTAATTTTCAATGAAATAATTAATTACTTCGGAAAGTTTAACGAAGGTTGACTTTTACAACGATGTACGGTTCTCGATCCCCTTTCTCCTTTTATATCGATAATTTGCCTTCTCTCTCTCTCTCTTCATTCTATTCTGATTAAATCTAACGTTAAATCAAACGCTAATTGCAATTCCCTTTGCGCAAAGTTTACCTCGACCTCGACTACGACCCTCGTTTTCCAGTTCCTGCTTTCCTTTCGACGTAACGATCGACTTTGTCGCAAGGAGCACGTTAAATGCATTTGTACGAGACCTTCTATCGATCTCTTTACTTTGTATTTGTATCTAAATCTATGTGTGTGCTGTGTATGTATCTTGTTAAATCGTAGATCGTGCTTTAGAGTTGAACGTTGATGTTTGTCGTTCATGATTGACATGCTATCCTCGTATTATGGTAGATGTACTTCTAAGGGATATTTCCTTCGAATTTTGATGTCCCTTTAGTCTCATCATGTTACTACTCAGCTTATTACTATTCTACCTATTAACGTCGATTATTCTCATTATTTTGAATTAATTAATATTTGTATTCTATATGTATATATATAGGATAGAACATATTTGATAATAATAATATTAATAATACTTACAAATGGTTGTAATTAGTTAGAAACAATTAAATGTTGTTTTATATCAGGACATAAATCTAATGCCATTAAAAGCATTAATTGATGTAATAAGGAAGTTGGACATAAATATTGAATAGATGTCGAGGATTTTCCGATTTTACTACCGTATAATTATATCATGGTCATAATCATTTTACATAGAAAATTAAATCAACAAATATAAATAAAAATATAAATAACATTTCAATAGCCTAGATAGCTCTTCTGATATTTTATTGATACATACAAATGCACGTGCTCAAGCACGCACCCACCCACACACACACACACACATTAGAAACACACAAATGCATACAAAGATACACGTGTCAGTTAAAACCAAAACGCTAGAAAGCAACGGTGAATGCAACGTTTGATATTCTATGGTCGAACGTTTCAAAAGCTATGTTGAATTCAAGTCACTAGATCGTTTGGTCGATATGATTTTAAATGCATTGTACGTGTTCCTTTTTATTTTTCATTGCTTTCAGGTGCGGGAGTACCGCAACGTTTGGTATTCGCCGTGATGGGTTTTCTTGCAGTCGTCAATGCCTATATCATGAGAGTATGCCTGTCGATCGCTTTGACGCAGATGGTTAAACCTATTAATGGGACAAACGGAACCTCGTTAGACAATACTTGTTCTGCTTTCCCAGAAGATCGCATCGTCGAAGAGAAACAATCTGGCACTTACGAATGGACTGAAGGCCAGCAGGTGAGCAAAGGCGATTGACCTATCGAGAATTTATATCAATAAAATTCTTTCTCTTTACTCTTATTCAATATTTGTACTATTTCTACTAGTACCATATGTGTTTGCAAATGGTATCCAATTGGCAGATAAAATGTTTCATCGAAATCTTATTCTTCATTCGTATTTAACTCGATTAATTTGTACATTAATATAATACTTAATTTATTGTTTTCAGGGCACAATATTGTCTGCATTTTATTGGGGATATATAATAACTCATCTACCAGGTGGTCTTTTGGCTGAAAGATTTGGTGGAAAGTATTCACTTGGTCTAGGAATCCTTTCGACCGCAGTGACAACACTGTTAACACCGATCGCAGTCGAATTCGGTGGAGCAACGGCTCTTATAATTTTACGTTTTTTGATGGGTCTCGGCGAAGGTACGACGTACCCTGCTTTGAACTCGATGTTAGCTCAATGGACACCTCCTGAAGAGAGATCGAAATTAGGCTCGTTGGTATTCGCTGGTGCTTTGTTGGGTACAGTTTTCGGTACTTCCATTTCTGGTGTCATTCTTCAAGATTCTTCGATTGGTTGGGCTGCCGTATTCTATCTTTTTGGATTCGTCGGTGTACTATGGTTCATCGCGTGGACCATATTGTGTTATAACAATCCTGACGAACATCCATTTATTTCCGAACGAGAATTGAAATATTTACATGATCGTATGAGTGCACATACTCACAAGAAACCACCATTGGTACCATGGCGACACATGTTTTCGTCGATACCATTCTGGGCATTGGTAGCTGCCCAAATTGGCCACGATTGGGGCTTCTTCACGATGGTCACTGATCTCCCAACGTACATGAACAACGTTATGAAGTTCTCAATCAAGAACAACGGTTATTTATCTTCCTTACCTTATCTGTGCATGTGGATTTCTAGTTTAATATCTTCCTGGTTAGCCGACAAGATGATTACAAGTGGATTTATGTCTCGTACAAATGTAAGAAAACTTGGTACTACTATAGCCTCTATTGGACCAGGTGCTTTTCTCGTTGGAGCATCCTATGCGGAATGTGACAGGACCATTGTCGTCGTTATGTTTACCATCGGAATGACTCTAATGGGTATGTCCTATTTATTTATTATATTTTCATAACTAACTAGTCACAATTTGCATAACATTATTCTCGTTAAATGTTCATTACGTAAATTTAAATACAATGCAATTAAAAATATCTTTATCTTGCTTTACTACAACAGGTACATTTTATCCTGGCATGAAAGTAAACGGACTTGACCTAAGTCCAAATTATTCCGGCTCCTTGATGGCTGTGGTTAATGGAATGGGTGCTTTAACCGGTATCATTACACCTTATATCGTAAGAGCATTTACACCAAATGGTTTGATGACCGAGTGGAGACTTGTATTTTGGGTCGTCTTTGGAGTCTTTGTCGTTACCAACATAATTTTCGTACTTTATGCTAGCGGAGAGGTTCAATATTGGAATGATCCGGAATTTATTAGAAGGGATAAGGAAGAAAGGCGGCGTAAACATGATATTGAGAAACAAGAAAAAGCGGAAAAAATATCGTTGTAATTAAGGAATAATATGTACAAGAAATTATTCTTCATTGAACATTATTTCGCGATTATAAAATTAGATATTCTTTCCTTTTTTTCTTCTCTTCTCAATTTTGTGTTTTTTTTTTGTTTTTTTTTTTGTTGTTTTTAGACATTTTATTTTTAGCAAAAAATAATTAGATCTCTACTCAGTACATCGTATTCTCAAGTATTCTCTTTTCTCTCATTCTTTATATCTCGTTCTATTTGAAACAAAAAACGTCAAATCGAATCGATCGATTTTAGATCTCCTTGATTTGAGTACTTACGATTAAAACTTCAATGTTTGATGTTAAATAACCACAAAAGAATCTTTCGAAAAGTGTTTCCTGATTATCAGGCTTAGATCCTAATCGGTATGTATTAAAAGTTCATTTCATAATTGATGATCTGAAGTTTTTTTTTTTTCTTTTTTATTCAAAATATATATCTTTCAATTTTGTAACAGATTCTCAAGAAATTTTAACTGCTGGTATCGAAGGGACTATCTTTTCTTATGAAAAAAGAATAATGAAGTAAAATCGATTATTTTCTTTATCGAGAATCCGACAAAGGGTGACTGATAACACGACCAAGGTTCTACCGAAACCGCTGAAAAATTGTAATTTTTTCTTTTTTTGATATATATTTATAAATATATATATATATATATATATATTAGGTCATTAAGTATGAAACGTTCGATTACTCCGATGACTTTCAATTTGAAATCGGATATTTCATACTTAATGACCTAATAAATATTTTTATTTATATCAAATAACAGATATTTACACAACGAATTATGTGTATCTACTTCTGTTTAATGCAATGTTAATAATATTATTAATTGGTGAGTTAGATAATCGTTAATTAATTACTAACGAAATTTTGACGACAGATCTAACGAATTAGATCGATATATGTAATTTTATTAGATTATTAATTATCTATGTATATTAAGTATATGCATAAACATATAAATATTGTTAATAAGATCAGGGTTTCTCAAACTTTTTCGATTTTTGGCGAATTCTCTTTACCTGAGCTTAATATTTTCACGACTCACAGTATAAACTTTACTATTATATACTATTTTCTCTCTCTTATTATCATAAAATCGTAGATATATTAAAAGTGTGTTGTTGCCAAGTTGATTTTTCATTAATTTTCAATAGCTTCGCTTCCAAGAATTTTGTTAGTTATGTTGAAATTTTGGCGACCCCATACAAGATAGCCAGTAACAATTTGAGAAACCCTGAAACCCTGTATTAGAATACCGCCATAAATGAAAAAAATCTATATACTTATAGATTTATTATGCACACATGTACATGAGATGTTAATTCGTAGTAAGTTATTATCCTTTGTAGATACATTTATACGTCGATTCGAATTCTATTATATATTCGTCTAGTAATCTATGTAATAACATACTTTCACTGCGTTGTATTACGTGTGTCCGCGTTTACCTGTCTTTCAATGCTCCTTCGAAATACTCCCACCGCGAATTTTATTACCCAATCTATGTGACGACAACTTAGCAATGCAGAAAATTCTGAGCTGCGAAATGCGATGACGTTGAACTTTTTTTCGGGCGGTATTCCAAATATCTTAGAAAGTTTATTTTTACTTAGCAATTACTTCATGCATATGCATATATATAAATATAGAGAGTAAAGAAATACAGATAATTCCCCGTATAAAATGGTATTTCTAATAAAATGGTTTTGGTCTGAATTAGGAGTAATCATCGTCAAAATAGGGTTTCATTATTTTTATATATTATTATATTGTATTGTATTAATTCATTTTATTTGTGAATTGTTAAATATTTGTTTTTTTTTTTAATTAATAACCGTATTATATTAAAGAATTATCTGTATATTCATAAATATATGCATGTGTGTACGTGTATAAATGACGGAGAAGTTCAAAGTATTTAAAAAACATTGAATTTTTCTCAAACTTGTAAATAAAAATACGCACGGTGATATTTTGTATAAGGCATCGAATTAAGAAACTTTCAAAAAAAAAAATAAAATAAAATAAAAAATAATTAAATAAACAACACGATTGGCATAAAGAAAATTTGAAAACAAGTTTATTCATTTTAATCAATTTCAGAATCTTGTGAATAGGATAAACTTGATTTTTTTTTTTTTTATTCTTTGTTATTTTATTGTTGTATGATTCAGTAACAAGTTATAATCTATAAAACAATTAACAAAATTCCTTCACTTAATGCTACTTTAAAACACGACACCCAAAATAAGCTTCAAATTATTTGATTTTTTTGAAAATAATTGAGAGATAAAATTTAGATTGTACAATTTAATTTGTATTAATATTATTTACATTTTATTGCAACGTAAAAAAATGTAATTTTAATGTAATAATATACTTTACTTATATTTGATAAAATTATGACAGCATTGATTAGGAATTACAAATACGAAATTACATAATTAACAGATTTAGAATTATAAAAATGATTTTCTAATGTACATTTTTTTTTTCAAATATATACGTCATTAAAAAAATAAAAGAAATAATCGACTTAATTTATAGATTGTATTAATCTTCTTATTAATTAAATCGCAAATTCTTATCACAGAATTAGTGATAACATCAAATAGATTACATTTGGTTTTACTATATTTTATTTTCTCACTATCTATTTTCTGTCAGCTTATTTTTTGATATTTTATTCTGATAATCATGTTAGTTTACATTTGATACTCTTCTTATAACAATGTAAACATAATATTAAATAATCTTTTACGAGAAGAATTTTTATTTCATATTTTAACGTGTACTAGTTTTCATAAATCAAAAAATATAGGCGTTGCGAACAACAACAATTCGACAATGTTGATTGGTTGGCTTCGATGACATTTGCACGTGTACTGCGAGTTGATTGGTTATCATCAATGGAACGTGCCAATGGCAGATGTTGTTTCGATAAATATTCAATTATTTATTGTGATTAATGTTTATTATAATAAGAATTAATTTATGTATGTATTTTTATAAGAAATATTGTATATTTATTAGAAAATGATATTTTAAAATGAGAAATGTGAGTAAAATAAAAATTAAGAGTGGTAAGCCAATCACGTGCGACAAAGAAGGCATTTAACGTATCTGATTGGATAATCACGAACCAGTGAAAATCTGTAAAAACATCGATATTATTCGATAATAAAATTCTATAATCGATGTCGATAGCTGTGATCAAACGATATTTGACTAACTTAAGGTTATTTCAAAACAATTTCAGACTGATATCTACCGTTATTGTATATATGGAATATCTATGATATGATTTGATCGCAAGTGTGTTACTTTTTTCGTGATCGGAGAAAGGAAAAATTTACATACAAATATCCGTATGATAGAAAGGACGATATTTAACGTAATTAAATTTATTAAATCGCGACATTCGGAAAGAAAAAAAAATACTTATTGTGTAAAACAGAAATTAAGTTCATATAAAAATCAGTAAAGATGCAGGAATCTCAGCCGAAAAAAGGGAAGAAAGGTAATACAAATTTTTATATTCATTTTGATATTATTTAATTTTATAATATAAACAACTTTTAAATTAATCAACATAACTGTTATTACATAAATCGAAGGTTATTTATCGTCTTAACAAATGTCGTCTGCTTTTCGCTTAACCTCAATTCTATCGATAACATATGTGATTAATCTAACCAATATTTCGTCTCGATATATTACAATTTACGTAACTTTATGCAATAATTGTGTTCATTAGGAATTTGTTGAAGTATTGAACATTATAATATTGTTTTATATTTGATATTTATTTTATGATCATTTTTACTATACATCTGTCAAGAATAGGGAACATATTACTAGTTTCAAGAAAATATATGTACATACATACATGTATAATTTATGATTACAAATGCATGATGCCTAATTCCATTGAGTGAAATTTATTTTTAATGCTATCGCTAATGTTTAGATTTTTATGTACCACGTGTTCACGCCATTTTATATTTTTAAATCATAGTATAATATATTGTTTTACAATTAATTACAAATGTATTTGTTTATATGAATAGCAAGAAGAAAGCGTAATGATAGTGACGAGGACATTGAAAAAGTTCTTGCTGAATTGGAATTAGAATATTCCGGTCAAAAAGCACAAGTTAAAGAAGTCAAAGAATCTTCTAAAGACACGTCAGAAAATAAAGAAGGTGTTAAAGAATGTGCAGTAACTTCAGAAACTAAAGATGAACCAGAAGAGAAAAAGAAAAAGACGAAAAAAGATAAGAAGAAGGATAAAGGTGAAAACAAGGAATTAAAGGAAGATATTAAAAATGATATTAATAATGAACAAGCAAATGATGACACAAGTGTTACCGCTGAAGATGAAATGGAAGGTGGTACTGTTAAAACGGCAGCACAAAAAAAGAAAGAGAAGAAGGAACGAGAGAAACAGAAGAAGTTGGCTTTAAAAAAAGCGGTGGGTATCAGAAAATTGAATATACATTACAAAGATGTATTATATAAGTAAATTTTAATAATATAAAAAAAAAAAAACATCAAACATATTTTCTTAGGAGGCTGCTAAGAAGGCTGAAAGTAGTGAATCAACAAAAAAACCAGCTAAAGAAAAGCAGAATGAGAAACAAGAAGTAGAAGAAAAAGCAGCCACCGTTGTGGAACCAGAGGAAGATGTAGCGAAACCCGAAGAAGGAAAGAAGAAAAAGAAGAAAGGTGCTGCTAAAGATGAACCTAAAGAAAAAGGTAATTTTTCATTAACAATTATACAACTTTACACAATGTTTCGAAATATGATTTCTATATTTAAACAAATATTCATTTTCACATTTACATAATTAAATTTATGATGCCAGGTAAGGGACCTGGTAAGAAGACCATTGAAGCAATGCAAGAGGCCTTGAGAAAATTAAAGGAAGAAGAGGAAAGATTAAAACGAGAAGAAGAGGAAAGAATAAGACAAGAAGAATTACGCGAGAAAGCAAGACTAGAACAAATTCAATTGGAAAAAGAACGAAAGGAAAAGAAAAAATTAAAAGAAAAGCAGAGGAAAGAAAGATTGAAAGCGGAAGGAAAACTTTTAACTACGAAACAAAAACAGGATAGAGCAAGAGCGCAAGCTATGATTAACGCTCTCAAAGCTCAAGGTTTAGATCTACCAGATGTTGGAGATAAAAAGCCTAGGGCAGGTACGTTGAAAATGATATTTTTCAATAAACAATTAATAAATTATTTTGACATAACTATTACATTCAATATTTATTTTATTTTTAATTTTTTTTTTTTTTTTATTAGGCGCCAGAATAAGGCCAAATAAAATGAAGCAACAAACCAGCATTGAGGAGAAAGATGAAAAAAAATCTGAAGATACTGAAACGGACACGGATCGCGTTCAAGTTGAAATAATTGATCAAACACCGAAAGATGTGCCTGAGAAAAAGGAAGAGGAGGTCAAAGATTCTTGGGATGCTGAAAGTAGTGGTGAGGAACAAGAAGAGGAAGGTAATTATTGTTTTAATATTATTTTACTCTATATTCTAATTACTCTAATATTCATAAGACTTGTTATAATTCTATAGATAAATCTGATGAAGCATCGAAAACTTCTGAAGAAACAAAGGAAACGATTTTGTCCAATGCAGACAAATCACATTTGGTAGGAGACTTAGAAAATAAAGAATCGTCTGAAAGTGAGTCTGAAAGTGAGAGCGAAAGTGAATCAGAATCGGAGGATGAAAGTGAGGAAGATAGTGGATTGGAAGATAGAGTACCGGATGCTGCTCGGAAAAAGGAACGTGCGCAGGAACGCATTAAAAATCGACGTCTCGAAGCTGAAAAGAAGAAATCGTTGGATAATCTGAGAGCAGCTGTAGTTTGTGTTTTAGGCCATGTAGATACTGGCAAAACAAAGATTCTTGATAAATTGAGAAGAACTAACGTACAGGATGGCGAAGCTGGTGGTATCACTCAACAGATTGGTGCAACCAATGTACCAATTGAAGCGATACAAGAATCAACGAAACATGTTAAAGGTGTAAGTATTTGGTTAAAACATCAAATTTTTTACGAGATACTTTTATTATTAATGTTATTATTATTTTGTAACTGACGAGGATATTGATTGTTTGTTTTTAACAGTTTGCTGATAAAGTATTTAAGATACCCGGACTTTTGATAATAGACACACCTGGACACGAATCTTTCAGTAATCTTAGAAGTCGAGGATCCTCTCTTTGCGATATCGCAATTTTAGTTGTTGATATAATGCATGGTTTGGAACCACAAACTATCGAAAGTATTAATCTATTAAAAGTTAAGAAATGTCCGTTTGTTGTAGCTCTTAATAAGATTGACAGGTAACTTTAAAATATAATTGATTGGACAATTTTAAATTATAATTTGATATTATATTTCATATATTTTTGTTCATTTGTTTTTTGTAAAATAGGCTATATGATTGGCAAACGATGAATCGTAAAGATGTACAAGATATTATAAAAAGTCAAGCTATCAATACACAACGAGAATTTGAGAAACGTTCGAAAGAGGTAATCGTTCAATTTGCTGAACAAAGTTTAAATGCAGCTTTGTTTTATGAAAATCCTGATCCACGCAGTTATGTATCTTTAGTCCCTACCAGTGCCATAACAGGTAAGTTTGATAACAATCAATTGTATTATATATTATGTATACTTGCAATTTAATGAACGTTAATATGAAAGAGAACAAATGTTGTACATAATAGAATGATTGTTTTTTTTCTTTGTATTATTTAGGCGAAGGTATGGGAAATTTATTAGCATTAATAGTCGATGCTTCCCAGGGCCCGTTAGCTAAAAGACTTATGTATAGCGAAGAACTTCAAGCTACTGTATTAGAAGTTAAAGCACTACCTGGTTTAGGAACTACGATAGACTGCATTCTTGTTAATGGTATGTTGAAAGAAGGTGATACGATGATAGTTGCAGGAACTGATGGACCCATCGTAACACAAATAAGATCACTTCTTATGCCTCAACCATTAAAAGAATTAAGAGTTAAGGTATGTTGTTTAATTAATTATCCAATTAGTACAGTCATTTTAAATGAATTTATTTTTGTATTCATTAGAATGCATATATCGAGTATCGAGAAGTCAAGGCTGCACAAGGTGTTAAAATAGCAGCAAAAGATTTAGAAAAAGCTATTGCTGGTATGTGTAATTGAAATATTAATTATTATAATTAATGTATTATAGAATGAAAGAAATGAATTTCAAATTTCAATTTGTTGTTTGATACATTTTATTGTAGGATTGAATCTTCAAATCGCTCAAAAGCCGGATGAAGTTGATATCTTGAAAGAAGAAATAGCCAAGGAACTTAGCAGTGCTCTTGGAAATATACGACTTGCTGAACGAGGTGTATATGTCCAAGCATCAACTTTGGGTGCATTAGAAGCATTGTTAGATTTCCTTCGAAGCAGTAAAATTCCGGTAAGTGTTATTAATAATAATTTCAAAATCTATCCAAATGGGCTCTCTACAGTATCTATGCTTTATCTATCGGTTTATCAATTTTTATATGTCTACAAAAATAAGCTAGATGTCGCCGCGTGTGATGTTTTTTTTTTTCAACGGAATTTATTCGCTAGATGTCGTGGCTAGTCACTAAAGACGATTGGAGTTTGTCGCGCGTTATAACGTTTTAAATTAGTTCATTTAATATTTTATTATTATTTAGAAGAATGTGTTGAAACAATTAATGAAAAATTCTAGAAAACGAGTTAAATATTGTTGTACTAAAAATCTGATTGATCATTTCAAATATCGTAAATATGGATTTATAATTCTGGCGGGAATTATTTAAAAAAAAAAAACATTCGATGAAATTTAAATAAAAAAAAAAAAGGACGCAAGCAATGGACCGTAAACAATTGTATTAAAGGTATCTTTTAAATTGTATCATATATACATGGTTAAATACATAGAGATAGAGATAGGGGAAAAAAGAGACAACCTGTTTCTTTAAACAGTATAAGTTGGGAATCGATTCTTTTTGCAAAATTTTATAACCGCAAAAACGTAGTGTCTCGTAAGCGGTCGATGTGTTACGAAATGGTCGAGAAAAGGATATAATAAAGTACAGTAGTAGTAGTAGTAGTAGATGGATGTAAGAGTAAGAGTAAGAGTAGAATAAGGAAGAGTGTGAGAGTCGGAAGGAGGGAGGGAGAAAGAAAGAAAGAAAGAAAGAAAAATAAAGAGGGAAGGAAAGCAGGCAGGGCTAGTAGTCATACACACGCATTGCAAACGAACGCGTGTTCGTAGTCGCTCAAGGCAGGAGACGACGACGACGACGACGACGAGTGCACGAGGAAGAGAGAAAGAGAGAGAGTAGCAAGAGCAGGATGGTATATAGAGAGAGAAAGAGAGAGAGAGAGAGAGAGAGAGAGAGAGAGCAGCAACGAACCACTTCCTTCTTAACAGTTTAGCAGGATACGGCTCATTGGTCGCACACGGTGCTTGTAGCCGTGATCCATCGTGCTATCAGCCGTGCGGTACATCCGTGGGCACGCCTCGTAGTTTCTACAGGGTGTCTTAATTGCGCATTCATCGCCATGCGCGAGAACAAGAGAGAAAGAGAAAGAGAAATAGGCTTTAACTTTGTATATATCGGTTTAGGACACATATAAATGTATCAAGGTTACAAAGAATATTTTATTTCTTTTATGTTTCATTTATATAAAACAAAACAAAAAAAAAAAGAACAAGAAAAAGAAATGTAATTTGAAATTTATTTGAATTGAATTATTTCTGTAGCTAATAAATTCACGCGTTTTATTTGCAGCCATCTTGAAAAATAAAGTTTTCATTTAAATTAGTAAATATTTAGACTTTCTAATGTTTGTAATATTTCATTTCATTTATTTAACATTGTTACAACAGCTTATTGAGAAGAAATTAATAACGTTTATTACATTTGTTTCTTTCTAAATTTCCGCGCTAATTTTTTTCGCCATTTTGACGAATAGATAAGAAATAGTTATATTCAATATCAAAAGATTTCTAAAAATGATATAATATTATTTTCAAAATTGTAACCTTGTATTATTTACTATTGATCGGTATTAGTAACAACTGTAGAGTAAAATTGTTATTTCACTTTTATCGTAAATTATTTTCTTTAGCCATTTACCGCATATTCACAGATTCGTAAAATATTTGGAATACGCTGTATAGAAAGTAAATAAGAAAGAAAGAAAGAGAAAGAGAGAGAAAGAGAAAGAAAATGTTGGTTTGTTACTAATCGAAGTAACGTATCGTCCAAGGCGGCCTTAAGGCTGTCCTTGCTCGGGTTATGAATGGGCTCTCCCCCCACTCTATCTCGCACGATCACGCGGCTACGTGACGTCACGTTTATCACATGTACGCACAGTCGAAGAGGTAGTAGCTGTGTATATAAACGTACGAGCAAACTCTCGACACGTACCAGCGTATCGACTCTACGTCTCCATCTACATATATATACACAACACACATACACGTCCACGTAGAGACCATCCTCACGGTAGGACTCTAAATAAGTACTGATATGTATGCGTGTATACGTATTGGAAAAGGGACGAAGGACATCGTAGGTTGTGTGTGTGTGTGTGTGTGTGTGTGTGTGTGTATGTGTCGTGTAAAGAGTGAGTTTCCAACATGAGGAACGAACCCCCTTCCCCCCTCCTCCTCATTCCTCATCTTCTCCTCCTCCTCCTCCTCCTCTTCCTTCCTTCTCCCCCTTTCGTTCGGAGCTCGTTCGTTTGTGCGCATGCGCGCGAGCGCACGGATGTGTGTAGGCTGAAAAAAAGGAATACGTGACCGACGTACAGGAAACTGCCCACACTGGGAGTGAGAGCACCGTGGGTGGATGGACGGAGGATTCTCGAATCGTTTGGCTTTTTGGGATAAAGGGTTATGCACAACCGAAAAGGAATGAATACGATTTAATGAACTTGTTTACTTACTTACTTACTTACTTACTTACTTACATTACTTATTTTACTTACGTATGTGCATATACATACATATGTATATGCATATATGTATTGTAGATTGTTTTAAAGAGACAATTTAAAGCTATTAATTAAATCGAAATTATTATTATTTGTTTTAAATAAAATTGAGCTTAGTTGAAAAAGATTATTGTTTATATGTTAGAATTAAAACTTTTCATACTTATTACTTTGGTATTTTGTACATATATGTATATATATACGTGCTTACACACATGTATGTCCCGATATTTGATACATATGTCCATTAAAGGAGCTCACTCTATCTATAATATATATATATATATATATGTGTCTCTCAATGTTTGTATGTAAATGTCCATTAAAGGAGAAGATATGATTTTTTAGCTTCTTTTTTTTTTTTTTTTTTT
>NW_015148982.1:755258-765386 GCF_001465965.1 Polistes dominula
ATATTCCAAAGCAAGCTGTCAAGATCGCTTAACAATTGTTGTAAATTCAATCAATTTTTTTTTCATTTCATAAAACGATGTTTGTTTTTTTTTTTTTTTTTAAATAATAAATTATATAATCTATAAAATGATCAATCGAAAAAAATACGAAGAAAAATGTTAACAAGCTAAATTCACATTAGGTGAACTATTTTGGTTAGACTTAATTGTCGTTAAGTATGCATGTATAGATCGTTTTATAGATTCGTCAAGAGAGATCATAGTTATAAAGCTGTTCTAGCTTCTGTATAAGGGGCATTCCCGAAGCGCATATGTAGGTATATCTCGTAGAAAGCAACTCCGACCACGTAGAGGAGAGCAGCTCTCTGGCCCACGCGCAACTCCAAACCCAGACTGGTCGGCCGTGTCCCGGCGAGTTTATTTTTGACTTTTTAAACCGAACGTTTCGCAAACTCGTGAAACTCTCTCTCTCTCTCTCTCTCTCTGTCGCGAGTAGCAGCGGGTTAGCCTCGCGGCATCCTCCTCCGCCAATTAGAGGAACTCCGACATTTTTTAGTCTGCTATATGATTCTTAAGAGCGGAAGTTATATCGTGTCTCTCATCCGGTCTCTCTCTCTCTCTCTCTCTCACTCTCTTTCTCATTCACTTACTTAGTCACTCACTCACTCTCGATGTACAATAGTAACTCCTACTTTATATAGTTTCATGTGACACTCTGCATCAACGAACGATGAAGATTATTTCTAATCATTTTCGAGATTTTCATAATATTTTATAATATTATTTCAAATCTTATTATTAGTAGAATTTTGGTTCTTCAAAAAAGAATAATCTATGATTTAATATGAATATTTTGATTAGAATTATTTCGAGATTATTCAGATAATATTATGCATCCGGTATTTTATATTATTATTATTATTATAGCAATTTCTGTTATGTCGTTTCATGGTATTAATATTTCTTACTATTTTTAAGACTGTTTGATAATATTTTGAATATGATAAAAATAATAGGTAAAATATATATCTTGTTTGGATGAATGATTTAATCAATTTTTAGAATTGCTCACAGTGATAATAATATTTTGCATCAGGGTCTTTTTTTTTTCTTTTTTTTGTTTTTTTTTTATGTGGGATAGTAATATTTATTATCAAATTTCCTGGCACTTATTCATCGTCACTTTTGTGACTGTTTTATAATATTTTTTTTTAGAATTATTTGAATATTAGATTCATTTCCGAAACTGTGATAATATTTTTTTTTTTTTTTCTTTTTTTGTAAAAAAAAGTGATTAGGAAATAAAATCAAAATGTTATTGTGTTCAAACTAACGATTTAATAATGAATATATTTATGAACACAGTTATGAGGAAGGAAAAAATAAACATTTAATTACATATTTCATTATAAATAATATCGAAATAATTTCTTTTTAATTGATTAGTTCATTAACACTAGATATATCACCAGACCACAGTCATTTTGATGAATAATTAAGCGTTTTGTTATTTAAAAATATCTATAAATTCATTTATCTATTAAAATTATTATTAAAGTTAAACATTTTTTGTTATTTAGTTTTTGATTTTGTTATAAGTTATTACAATATCTAACGTCATTACATGTACATTTATCACAATTCGATCAATCGATAGCGTGTGAGTATTCCAGTCAACGAATTACCTTATACTCTGTTAGAATCTTATCGAACTAACAGAGATAATCATGACTCTTTGTTAATAAACAAATAATTGGCAATAAATTGAGATATAAACTATCCGATCTTTCAAGTTAGATGAAACTGCACACAGTGTGTAAAATTTGATTCAAATCGGTTCAGTAGTTTAGGAGTTTATTGCGGACGAACAACGTGACACATAATTTACATATATTAAGATAAGATAATATTGCGATTATAAATTGATATATAAACTATCCTATCTTTCAAGTTGGATGAAATTGCACACAGTGTACAAAAGTTGATTAAAATCGGTTCAGTAGTTTACGAGTTTATTGTGGACAAACAACGTGACACGTAATTTATATATATTAAGATATGGAAATTGAAAAAGAAATGAAAAATATGTTATACCCAAAAAGAATTGGGTATAATAAACTCATGAGAAATGCATAAGATTGTTGATATTTGTTAGTTTCTTTTTAAGAAAAAAGGAAAAAAAAAAAAAGAAAAGAAAACTAATGGTTGGTTGGCCGCGATATCTAAACTCGCGTGTGCCGGGTCATCGAGCTTGCTCGTCTTCTTCATCTCTCTATGTCGGCACAAAGTATTATAGTTAGAAAAAGAAGGGAAACCGATAATGTGTGCGGCGAAGGAAAGAACGGCAAGTAAACGGCAATGCTAAAAGAATCCGCCGGATATCCGTTCGGCGTTAAAGAGCCTATCGAGGCCGTTGCGCAACGTGTACGTGCCGATAACGAACGTACGCGCTCCGAAAGAAGGCGTGGAAATGCGTCCTCGTATGAGGAGAAGTTAGGATACGCGATATGGGCTGACAACAACAAAATGATATCAAACAAACATTTTAATTACAATTTACATGATTTCTTTCCAAATATATTTATATATCTATCAAATATTCATGTTTACTTTAAATGCGTTAAATATGTCAACAACAAAATTTGGTAAACGAAATTTTCAGTAATATATATATATATCTATAAACTTTACAAAATTAAACTAAACTCTATAAACTTTATAAACTTTATAATAACTTTATAATAATAAAACTTTAATAACTTAATAATATTATTATAAAAATTAATAACTTTATAATATTATTAAATTAATGTTATTAATATAATATAAAATATATATATAATAATATTACAAAATATTATATATTAAAATAATACTATATATAAAAAATAATTTTTTTGTTTTCTAACTTTATAAAAACTTCTAAACTTTAAATATATCAATTATTAATACGCCCATATTAAATTAACCAAAATTGACTGTAAATAATAATATATATCATATCATTGAGAATAAGAGAACTAACTAATAAGCGTATTTTTCGCAACGGTATGAAATGAAAGGAATGATTTTTGTTGTTCTCATTGACTGGGGGGGGGGTGGGATGTTCCCTTCATAAGTATCACGTTGTAGCATAGATAGATACATACATAGATATGTATGGGTCCCGTGAAATTGTACGCTCTTAGATGGTGACGGGGGATGAAGCGGGGATGATAACAATGCTTGCATACCGAGGCAAATAATTCGCGTGGTACGTGCTGCATCACGCGGTCACGGGTGTGCCGTTTTTTCTGTGTAAGCCTTTGGCGCGACTTCCTTTCACGACGATCACGTTCCGTTCACCGCTCCCGACCTATATCGTTATTACCACCACCACCACCACCACCACCACCTTCTCTACGCTCGTGTTCGTGTTCGTGTTCCTTAACACATCGTGTGCAGCGCATCGTGAGCGCCTTGCCGTCTGCCGTGTGAGGATTCTACATCCGGCCAGGATTAGAGTTTCTTCATTTTTTTTTGTGTTTTTTTTTTTTTTCAAACGAAAAAAGAAATAGAACAAAATCCTATATCAAAAATAGAAAGAAATACGATAGAAATAGAAGAATTTGTAAAATATAGCATGAAATTTTGTTTATTTGTCATTGCTCGATTAATTTTTGTTTCATTTTTGTCGTCGTCTCTCCTACAAAGACAAAAAGAAAATCTTTAACAATATAATATAATATAACAATAAATAATAATTATATTTAATTTAATTTATATTAATATTAATTATTTAAATATTTAAATATTTAAAAAATAATTTACATTTTTATTTGTATTCATTTATACAAATATATTAAATTTAATGTATATTAATTTATATTAATTATAAAATAAACAGTATACAATCTTAACCAATAACATTTTTATGAGTTAAATAAATATTTTCTTTCTTTTTTGTTTGTTTGTTCAAATTCACTTTTCGAAAGATCAATCATTTGATTAGCAATAACATATTTTTCAATAAATCTAATAACTTAACTCGAATCTATTTATTATTTCTAGATCAACATAAATTCAATTTCAATCAAGATTTGAACAAATCTCATCATAAATATAATAAAAATACTTTCATGGAACTATTAAAAATTCGATATTATACGTGGGGATGGATGGGGGTTGAAAAGTTTCGAGTATTAACAAGAAAAATAAATACCAGAATTAAAAAAAAAAAAAATACCAGATTGTTTCTATGTTTAAGCTGTAAAACTTTTCAACCCACTCAAGTATAATACTCGAGAGTATAAAGTAAACAAAATTCATTAGAATGTTCTGAGCAAATGAATCAATGAATAGCCAACAACCTACACGATTAAATAGTAATAGATGTTTTTCTAGCATTTACCATTGGAAAGGCTAGGCCAATCTCGTTCTACTAATGGTAATACCATGATACACCAAATCAATGTTTTGCTCGGTAGAATATTTTGTAGCGAAAGTTCACTGAATAAGAGAAGGAGGAGGTAAGAAGATGATGATCATGATGATCATGATGATCACGATGAGGAGGAGGAGGAGGAGGAGGAGGAAGAGGAGGAGAGGAAGCCACTCGTTCGCAATAAATGGAAAGAGTAAGGGCTCGTGAACAAGTGGGTGGTTAAGGGATGCGTGCGCGCGCACACTTTTCCGTTCGAAACTAACACGCGGTTCTCCTTTCACAAGCCGCGGCTTTCTTGCTTGTCCTCCCACGTGCCAGCAGCAACAGCAACAGCAACAGCAACAGCAGTAACAGCACGAGCTTCAAACTCTTAGGAAGAAATAAATCTAAAACGGACGCGCTCTCTTTCTCACTCCTATCTATCTCGCTATTTATCTATCTTTTTCTAACCCACGCTAACGAGAGCTCAAGTCCAGCAGAGAGAGAGAGAGAGCAATCAAAGTTAAACAAACAAAATTACGTATTTCCAACTATTTCTCGATTATTCTATCTATTTTTTTTTTTTTTTTTAAAGGAATCATAGAGACGTAACACGCATTAGCGTAAACCTATCAATAATTAATGATCTTGCACTTGAAATAGTTACAAAAATGCACTAAATAATGAACATTATTATAAGACTCTAATGAATTTGTATTCATTTTAAATATTATTTCATAATTAAAATTATATCTTAAGAAGAAGAAGAAGAAGAAGAACAAGTAATTATATATGAATTATAATGAATTCTGATTTAATTACAAAAAAAAAAAAAAATAGACGAAAATACGAGTGATGATTGTGTTGAATGAAATTGTTTTCTAAACCCTAATACATAAAGAATGTGTAATATTTTCTAACGAAGACCGAATTAGGTTCTCACAGCGCAAGTTACAAATTGGTACTTCCTGTTTGATCGGAAGCGCACGTGTTGGTATTTCATTATCGGTATAGAAACGAACTCGATATGTATTAGGAGAAAAAGGGCTTGGTGGTGAGAGCTAACTAAGTAAGCCAAAATCGAGTCGAACGGGAAGAGAACGGCGTCGTTGACGATGATGTTGGTAAAGGAAGAGGAGGAAGAGGAGATGGAAGAGAAGATGGTGGTGTGGTAGTGGTGGTAGTGGTGGTAGTGGTAGTGGTGGCCGTGCCTCGTACAAACTATAAAGCTTTCTAAATCGGTGCGGGTCACGAAAATATACTTCCGGTTCCCGTCTCGCGTGCTAGCTAGCTTGACTCGCTACGCCACATCTGCCAGTGAGTATGCCAAGAACGACTTTCCCAATTTTTTTCCGTTCCTTTCGTTCTTTTTACGCGACCCTGCTGCCCATCTTTTACAAACCAATATATACATACATACATACATTCTATAATATTATACACATATATATATATATATATACAATTGTTATGATGTTACAATTAATTTTAACTTATAAAAATATGAAGAAAAAAAAATAAATAAATAAATTTACGTTGTGATGGGTATAGGAATGGGTATATGGATATGATGGGTATGGGTATAGGGATAACCCTTTCGCTTCGGAATGGTTGAGACAAAATATAATCGCTGGATACGAAACGTTTTGTTTTTTCATATTTGATCGTGTATTTTTGAGGAACGTATATATATATATACGCTCTTCGTACATTATTGGTCATTTTTCTAGGGCGTATATATACGGCCATTGGAGTGAAAGGGTTAACCAAGTTTTCAGCCTAAAGGAAAAAAAAAATGATCTTTTTCCGTGAGATTAACAATTTTTCAAACCACCCTTGTATTTTAATTTACGTTTAGTATAATATTGGAAAAATACTACATATATGAATTATAGTAAATGGGTATTTATTATAGCATTTGATTTTGTATCTATTATATGTAAAATGGATATGTGTGTGTGTGTCTCCGTTGCTAGATTATATCCGCTAAGCAATATTTTGATGTTGCACCAAGAGACAAAATTCTATTGAACGTTTTATCTCGTAACTGTATATAAAATAAACACGGATAAATTGTATCTTGTTTCTACATAAAGGTATTATTATATAATATTTTATCTTATTGTTAGATAAAATGTTACAAACACATGTATAATAATATACACGTAACAAAATGTAATCTCGTTGCTGCTAACACAAATTATCATATAATATTTCATTACGTTTGTCGTCGTCGTATGTATTATAGTTATTTGTCCAAATTGTAATGACAAAGAAAATAAATAGAAATAAAAGTAAAGAACATGAAAAGAAAAAGAAAGAAATGAATATGGTAAGAAATAATAAACGATGATATCATCATTCATCTGACGAATTACACGTCATCATAGAAATTGAAAGAAAATCGTTTTGGTATATCGGATCGATATCGTTGTTGCTGCTTGTCGCTGGTTAAATTAATTGCAAGCTGGAGAAAAACGATCCATACGACATTGGAAACCTCATATCCGGTCGCGTTACTCTACTACCTTCTCGTTCTCCTCTTCGTTAGACTCTTTCCGCGATAGCATCGTAACCAGCTGTCTGCTTACTTGCTTACTTGCTTGCTTGCTCGAAGAAATGCGAACGAATAAGAAAAAGAGAGAGAGAGAGAGAGAGAAAGAGAGAGAGAGAGAGAGAAATAATACCGGAACAGGGCAAAACAGACGTATACAGAAATACATACAGAGGCACTTACTCGCCAACCACATCCCGTCTTTCGGTCTTCCGGTTTGCCTCTACTTTTCATGGAAACGCCTTCTGGCTTCCTTCCGGTCGTATATCATTGCCTAGACGCACGAAACATAGATACCTCTCCTTGCCACGCCTTTTATCCTTACCCTCCACCATCCCATACCCCTCTTTTAACCACCCTCTTCCGTTTTCCGTTTTCCTTTTCCTTTTCCTTCAAAGCTCTCTCACTCACTCCCTCACTCGAACGTTCCCATTCACACGAACAACGTGCCCATAGTAGTAGTAGTAGTAGTATTGGCTCTGTCGGAAAGTTCGTGTCGATCTTTTTTTTTTTTATTCGAAAATGCGAAAAGCATGCACAGGAATGCGAAAGATGTTTTTTCTTATAGGCACGTTATAATGTTTTCGATAGTTTTGGTAAATCGATAACTCGTACGAAGGATGTAAAGTGGTTCTTTTTTAGATTTAGGTTAAAACAGCTAATATAAATCGACGACACGACATTTTTTTTTTTTTTTTGGAAAATCCAATAGAATAGAAAATATAATTTAACTTATAAATATATATTAATATATTAATTCTAATAGTATACTAAACGTAAATAAAATACGAGGGTGGTGGTTTAATTAAGTTGTTTAAATCAATAATTGATAAAATCGATTCATTTCTTTCATTTCAAAGACCAATTAAATTGATCCATTTTAAGATGAGTTTATTAAATATTAAAAATATTCATCGTTACAAATTTTTCTATGCAATTATTTTCCAATGCTGCCATTTATTTCTATCTCTCTCTCTTTCTCTCTCGTTTCCTTTCTATTTAACGGTTTGTTTCAAAAGGACAAAATTATGAAGGAAAATCGAATAATTCTCCTCAGTAATAAGAGATTGAACAATTAATTCATAACTTTTGTTTTCTTTGTTAAAAATCATTGACACATAGAATAATTGAAGAAATTTTAAAAACGCTAATATAAAATAAAATTAATCAAATGTAGATTGAATGGAAGTTACAATTAGTTGAATAAGTAGAGATATGAAGAAGGTACACACCATAATTCTAGATCACTAAGTTAACTTCTAGAAGAGTAGGTCTTTTAAAAGTCGTCGAGGCACGAACACACACACACAACACACACACAACACACACACACACAACCATCAACGCCGCGCCTAATCGAGACTTCCTTGCTCGCTGCTTGCTTGCTTGGCTTGCTCAAGCTTAGCGACTTTGATCTTTCCCGGACGGAAATTACTCGTCTCCCGTTCTTTAAGCTTTACGTTTCTTTCTACTCGACAAAAAGAAAAAATACCTTACTCCTTTAAAAACATTAATTTAGAAAAACGACTAAGGAAGAAGAAAAAAAAGATAGAGAGAGAGAGAGAGAGAGAGAGAGAAACGATGTAAGAAAAATAATTAATAACAAAGTTCAACGACGATGATAAAAATTTTATCGAAAGAAACGACACATGAAATGACAAATATTGTTTTTTTTTTTGTTTATTTTTTTTTTTTTTTTAAATAATTATGTCTCTTTCTCTCTTTACCTTAAACCCTTTGACTGCGGCGCAATTTTCGCATGTCAATCGCTGCTGCTGCTGCTGCTGTGAATGTTTTTCCATTGACTACTACTCTGACCAAAACAAATAATATTAATGGCAAATAAATTAAAAATATGAATTTTTTTTTTTTTTTTTAAGTAATTTTTTAACCTATTTTAATTGACTTTATTTATTTTGTGCATTCCTTCAAATAATAATCGGTAATTATAAATATCATAGAAAAAAATACAAAAATTTATAATGTAACACAGAGGTTATAATAATAAGTTTAACCAGAATATTTGAATAATTTTCTAACCCTAATTATAAAAATAATAAAACGATATAATGAACGAATAAAAGATAATCAAATTCAAATAAACGACAAATTTCAAATATAAAATGCAATGAATTAAAACGTCATTGAAATAATTGTCAATTATTTAGTTGCTATATTACATATTACATAAAATTTCATGTTAAATTAATCGGTAATACAGCAATATAAAGGTGTTATAGTAAACAAAATACAGAGGGCCTATGTATGTACATTTACGTCTCTCGTGTATATTGATGGATTTGTGAGAGCGTATATATACGCCTTTAACAGTCAAACGAGTTAACTCATTTATATCTTTGTTACTTGGAAACTGTATTTTATTTTTATTTATATTTTTACAATCGTAAAATGTATTAATGTATTATTTCATGCTGTAAATGTTTATTGTTCCTTTTTTTTTTTTTATTTTTATTTTTTTTTATTTTTAAGAATAATAATTATATTAAGCTGATTCATAGATTTATATAGATTCGAGTTAAGACTATTATAAGTCGATTCATAAATACATAGATTAAAGTTAGTATTCGAATTAGATTCATTGAAATATACATTCGCGTTTAGGATACAATTAATCCATAGATCTATTGATTATAGTTTTAGATAAAGTCTGATTCATAGATCCATAGATTAAAGTTAGATTAAATTGATCCGTAGATTTCAAATAAGATACTATTGATTTATATATCCATGACTTTTTCAACTTAAGATCGAGTTGTGATCCATAGATTCATAAACCAATGTTAGATCGAGTTGACCCCTATAGGGATCTATGATTCAATTTAGATTCAAGTTGATCCATAAATTCATAGATTCGAGTTTTTAGATCGAATTTAATCAACTGACAATAAGAGAGAAAATCATATTTACGAGTTAGATAGAAGTTTGTGATTCATAAATATTTGTTTGTTTTTTTTTTCTTTTTTTTTTTAAAGTAACTAATTTACTGTAATACAAATTTTTCGAAAATTCGACTGAAGCTACTGCGACTAAGACAACACCTAAAAAAAGTCGCCAAGCATAAGGCTTGGAGCTTAACACGTTCACGCAGGCGCGTACCACCGGTGGCCCGCACTAGACTGTCTCATCGGGCGGCTTGTACCACCGGTGGCCC
>NW_015148982.1:775363-793492 GCF_001465965.1 Polistes dominula
TATATATATATATATATGATTTATTTGATATTACAAATATTAATGACATCAAAATTAATTTGATTTTTATTTTATTTAACTGAATCATGTGTCATAATTATTGGTAGAAATTAATTAGTTGATTAATGTAAGGTAACTGTATTAATTTTTTATTTTTGTTTATTTATTTATTTTCATCTTCCTGTCGTCTATTTGTTTTTTGTTTTTGTTTCTTCATGAAATGTTCTCCGTCAATTTCCTGTATTTTTCTATTCTACTATTTTACATTTTATTTTACAAAATAAAAAGAAAAAAAGATTGAACTAACCGCGTGACTATTAAAGGATACAAGTAAACGTCGAATGCGAACAAGTTATGCACGCGCTAGACCGTTGCAGTTGACCGAGTAAAATGTGATTACCGGCGGAAATGGTACACGCCATTCGTGTTGTTCCATTTAACTACGATGCGAAGAGAAACATTGACAGATCTAAATTTCCTTCTTCTCAAATTATTCTATCTCGAGAGAGAGAGATAGAGAAGATATTTTTCTCGATACTAACTACTATCTCTTCATTCGACGAGTTCAATGCGATCTAATCTTGAAAAAAAAAAATAGAGAAAAAAAAAAAACCATTTGTGTCCTTATCTACGATAATCCAACACACAGATAAATTTTATTTTAATCTATTTTTAAAGAAAGAAAATTGAACTGAAATAATGAACTTGATTCAATTGACTTTTACTTTTAACACACATGGATACATCGATACATTGATGAAACTTTTACATTTGACAGTCATTTTCCAGACAAATATTTTTCTAATTGTTATAAATGACAAATATTATTCAACGATTAAAAAGAAGAAGAAGAAGAAGAGCAAAGGGTAGTAAATAGTAAAAGAGAGAGAGAGAAAAAAAATAATGGTGTGGTTTGTGCCCATTGCTGGAACGCTCGGAATATATGCCGTGTCCTTGCTGCGAGAGAAGAACCGAGAGAGAAAGAGAGAGAGAGGGAGAGAGAGAGAGCAGCAAGTCGGCATGGCACGGCTCGCTCAATGAACACACGTCATTTCGAGTCATTCATGCGACTGCAAGTTATCCCTCTCTCTTTCTCTCTCTCTCTCTCTCTCTCTTTCTCTCTCTCCTTGTCTATATGTGACATACGCGTGTTCACGTATCCGGCATATCGTATATCCGTTTGTTTGTACGATTCCAAGCGTATGTTGTGTTGTTCATTGTGACTTAGGTCACGGGAGATCGCGTAGATAGAAGAGTAGTTACGTTCGTCCTTCTACGTATCCTCTCTTCACTCCACTACCCAGCTACCATCACCTCCCCCTCTCTTTTACTATCTTTAATCCTACATATATATATATATATATGGTTCTCTCTCTCTCTCTCTCTCTCTCTCTCTCTCTCTCTCATTCTTTTCCGATTCTTCTCTACAATTACGTATATATGTATATTTCTAAATAACTCTTCGATACATATATAGTATTTACTTTTCTCATTCACGCCAAGAAGAGATATTATGCTAGTTTTTTATTTTCTAGGAACGTATGAATTTTTTTCCCTTCCTCTTTACTTTTCTCTCTCTCTCTCTCTCTCTCTCTGTCTGTCTGTCTGTGTCTCTTTCTCTCTATCTCTTTTCTATTAAAGGAAACGTCATAAAAAAATCGACCAAGTCAAGTTCTAAAAGCAGAAATCTCGAAGCCACGAACCGGAAACGATAAGAGACCCAACACGACCATAATTTCTTTTTTTCTTTTCTTTCTTTTTCTTCCTTTTTCTTTTTTTTTTTATTACACTTTACATTTTATTTATCATACTATCGTGTGTAACACTTTTGATTTCAACTCCATATTTAACCTTTGCTTACCATACACTTTGATCCAAAGGAGCCAGACCTTTTTTTTTTGCAACTTGAGTCGTCATTTTTCTCAATTGTACAAGTTTAATAAATTTTTCAACATATTTAAATTTAATTTAAAGCTATACAATCTATTATAGTCTTTTTAAGTAAGTATTGAAGAAGTTTCAAAAAAATGTTGAAATAAATCTATGCAATAGTTTCTTTTTTCTAACGATTTTTCTCATCCGGGTCCTTTGGACCCAGGTGTGGTAAGCGTGTTATTACAGGAAGGGTGATAAGTAAATGATTAATTGATCGTTGTTTAGTTTATTTATTATTACGAGGTAAATCGATCTTCTTCTTCTTTTTTTTTTGTTTTTTTTTTGTAAATTAATGCATGAACGTATGTGTATGTTTTTGAATATTGCGCTAACTTTAACTTGATATGAAGTAAAAAAGAGAAAGAAACGAAATATTTAGCGCGTACACACACCACGTACTTTTCTTCTCTCTCATTTTCTCTTAAATAACGGCTTCTTTACGATCCGCCTGCGCGTTACGGTTAATTAGGCAATTAAACCGCACAATTCCAGAAAACGATGCCACGAAGATATACCCGATGAAATCCACGATTGTTCTTTTTCCTCGATGTACCGCCACTTCCCTTTCTCTCTCTCTCTCTCTCTCTCTCTTACTCTCTTTGTGTCTTACTATATATCTTTCCTTCTTAGAATAGTCGAGTAATTGGATGACCTTTCATCATGTACTAAGTATAAATATTCAAAAAGTATGTCATTTTAAAACGCTTCCAACTGTACAATTGATAAGAATGTCATACACATTCATAATGTTTCTTCTTTACATGATCTACATGATTCTTATGTATAGTTTAATTAATTAATTTACGAGCACTTCAAATCGAAAACAACTCAAGCTAACCTACACACATAGAGATACACATACATGCATTTATGCTTGCATACATAAATTTATATATAGATCCATACATCATACATATATACCAAATACACACGTTCATTAATACAAACATATAAATACATATTAGATGCATGCATATATACACATATGCATTCATACATATATAGATATATATATAATATGTATCTACTCATACTTACGTATAAATATAATATATAAACGATATAAGTAGTAACACGAAGCGCCAAGAAAGGAGAACGAGGAAAGGTGACGGAGGACGAAGGGGAGGGTAATCGTACATCGTGAAAGAGGGAATGAGGGGGAAAGGGGAGGGGGGGATAGAACGTTTCCACACCGGATATCCTCCCAAGGGAAACGGTGCACGCGATTCGCATTGCCACGCCCGTAGTATTTAGTATGTATATGCTGTGTTTCTTTTGCACGTCCTAGGTTAGACGAATAACAGTAAAGGATTCAGTTGAATCGCCATATTGAAACTATATAAGGTATTTAAAGTTAGAAATTTTGAGTATCAAGAAAAAACGTTGGTAGGAGAGGATCATGATGATTTATATCCTCGAGGATGAAAGAAAATCGTAAGTTATGTTTTTAAGGTGAAATCAATATCGATCATAAAGGAGATAAGTTTCGATACGTCATCATCTTCTTTGTTAGTCTCGATCATTCGATCATTCGAGTGGTCACAATAAGAAGGCAGGTTCTTCATACATTGGTATCGAATTCACTAAGAACTGAGAGAGATAGAGAAAGAAAGTAATTCAATACTCTCCATAGGGACCTTGAGTACCTTCCCATGAATACGCATACACTTATATACATGTTCGTAAGTATAGGTATATGTATATGTATGTGTAGGAATATAACGTGTTCGACGTGTATATGGTAGCTCTTTGATTATGGCTTCGTTTTATTAGATGAAGCGAGATGATTCGCGAACGACTCTCGTATCTCATTCTATTGCAAAGAACAGAGAATTTTTCATCGTTCTTTTCTTTTCCCTTAGGTATCAACAAAATATTGAAATAACATTCCGTACGTCCTATTACGTGAAAAGAAAAAAATTATTTTAACGTAATTGAAATCAAGAAAGGATAGTAAATATATATACAAATTAATTAATGATATTTTCTTTGCTGTAGATACTAATGATTAAGTAGAATGTAGAATTCCTCGAGTATTCTTCTCTCTACTCTTTCTCTCTTTTACGATGCATTTTCATCTTTCAAAATTGCAATAAAGATAGAAAGAAAATAAGAAAAAGAAGACAATGATTCAAAGGTGGAATAAAGAACGAACGAACGAACGAACGAACGGTTTACGTTTGCAGTCTGACTTAGAACGGACGGCACCGAAAGATACGTGCGTGCACGGAACGAAAGACGGAGCCAAATGGAACAGAGCAAAAGAGAGAAAGAAAGAGAGGAAAGTAAAGAACCTGAGAGTTATAAAACGAGAACGACAAGGACGCAAGAGGATGTAGTTGGCGGACCTTTACGAAGAGAACCGAGTCTCCCCGACATGTAGGGAAAGCTTAGTTTGTATAGAGAGAAGGCACAAGGGATCATTTCTCTTGACAATTATTTTTCGACTTTTAATGTCTTCTTGTGCAATAACGAAAGTAACAATATTATTATACTTCGATTATATTAATACAGAGCCCAACATTTTTATTATCTATTTTTTTTGTAATCAAAAAATGTATTTAACAATAAGTATATAAATAAGAAGAAAAAAAGTAAAAAAATCGTCGTTAAGATTAGCAAACAAGAGATAGATCGGATATTGAAGGGTTCCGATGAGGTTTTGGGCCGGCCCTGGTAAGCACAATACCGAGTATGAATGAAGTATCGTGTCTGGCTGGTAAGAGGGGAAAGAGAGAGAAAAAATTGTGCGGTGTTTCGTGGCGTTGAGAGGTTGCGGGCGGTAAACTGGTGACGCTCGTTGATGTTTAGTGCGCATGCGCACAAGCGTATACGGACATACTCCCCCTTCTTCCATCTCCTCGTGTATCGGCCATGGAGGCACCACAGCACGTTCGAGTTTCGCGGCAGGGCACAGCAGGAATGAGCAGGAGAATTCGCAATGTATTGCAATGTTGAGAAGCAGTGTTGAGTGTAGCCGACTGCATTCAGAAAGAGAGAAAGAGATAGGAAAGGAGAAAAGAGGGAAAGAGAAAGGAACGGATATAAACATTTTTACGCGCTAAAAGTCGCATCGTTAGTGGATATCGAATCCTCGAGTAGTAGACCGCCATGTTGTTTGGTAACAGGTCGATCATCGAATCGAGAGAAGATAAACTTTTTAGGTAAATAATTCATTTGATCAACGTAACGGACAAAGTAGGAGATGAAAATATCTCCTAATCTCATATAAATAATCTCAATCAGGTAAATGCAAAATTGTGAGTAGGATTCTGGTTGCTGCTTGAAGAGATATATACAACGTGCCTGGACCGCACGAGCTATGGCAACATGGCTGCCAACGAGACTAGCTGAATCTTTCTCGCTTGCTTCGTTGTCTCTTTCGCGCGTGGGAGACTATGTTCTTTCTTTTTCTATCACCGTAACTTGACGTGGGCCAGATTGGCCTCTCTCTTCTTTCTCGTCTTTTATTTTTCTTCGATTCGTTCTATCCTCTTTATCTTTTTTTTCTTGGTCCCTTTCGAGAAGCTCATTCTTTCCCGATCTTTCTCCCACTCGGTTGATATCTCTCTCTCTCTCTCTCTCTCTCCCTCTCTTTCATTCTCTCGGCTACTGGTGTTAACGACAGATAGACGTCTCTCGGCGGTCGTCCCGCGCGTGCCCTCACGCGAGCTCGTTCGGCCACATACGCTTGCGTGTATGCGTGCGTGCGTGTGGTCGATCAGTACAAAAAAGCAAAACATAAAAGTAGCGCGGTTTTACCTCGCTACAGAGGCGCGAAACACCGCGGTAGTTGGCCACGCACGCACACACCGAATCGCGTTCTACTCTAAAGGAGAAAAAGAATGAGATAGAGAGAAAGAAAGAGAGATAAGAGAGAGCGAGAGAGATCTTTCTCGCATGGTGTGTTGTCACCGCGTGAGCATGCTTGGTTACATCTTGCTTGTTATACTCAGAACAGGGTCTCTCGTCAGAAGCGAAAGATAACGAAGCAAAGTAGAGTTCGCAGATTCGATAAGAAATTGCGGAAAAGGAGAAAGAAAAAAAGAAAGAAAGGAAGAAATAAAGGGAAAGAGAGAGAGAGAGGGAGAGACGAACAAACAGAGAGAAAGAGAAAGAAAGAGAAAGAGAGAGATCGGAGGGCGAACAGAGCGAGTGCGACGTACCTGGCTGCGCCGGTGGCAGTCTCGATCTTGCGGTCGGACGAGCTCCGTCGTCCTCGTCGTTGTCGTTGTCATCGTCGAATTGTTGCTGTTGTTGTTGTTGTTGTTGTTAAAACGCAGCGTCGTTTTTGTTTTGGCTATTCCTTATCATTGTTGTCGCGACGTGTCGTCGTTGTGTCGTCGTCGTCGTCGTCGTCGTCGTCGTCGTCGTCGTCGTCGTCGTCGTCATCGCGATGAAAGTAAAAGACGCGTGTAAAAAAGAAATAAATAAAGGGAAAGAGAAAAAGAAATAAAGAGTAGGAAGAATGCGTGTTAGAGAGAACTGCGAGCAGTACTATCTTCTGCTCGTTGACGATCTACCAGCGAGAAGATCGGCGACGGTGGTGGTAGAACGTTGCCGTAGCTCGTTCGAGGTGCGAACCGCGTGACACGAATGCGGGAGTGTGAAAGAAAAGAAGAAGAAGAAGAAGAAGAAGAGAAGGGAAAAGGTATCCAGCCGCATGCGTGCAAAGAGGACAGAACGGGCTGGCTATTTCTGTGGAGAGTATAGGGGAGACCGCCCGTATAAAATAAGCAGTGAATGAAGGAGCCTGTTTACTGGCAGACGACCTACGCGAGATTCGGTCGCCTCTCCTCTCGTCGCGGTTACTCTTTTTCTCTCTCTCTCTCTCTCCCTCCCTCCTGTTCTCTCTCTTCTTCTCGATAATAATCCTCGTCGTCCTCATCGTCGTCGTCGTCGTCGTCGTCGTCGTCACAGTCGCCGGTCACCACCACCACCACCATCGCCTTCGTTGTGTAGCGTCGTAGCGTTGTCACGAATACGCTGCTGTTTGGCAGAGCGAGAGGGAGAGTGCGCTGCGAGCGAGAGAGTACAGGGAGGGAGGGGTGCGTGAAGGAGCAAGTGAAAGAGAGAGAGAGAGAGAGAGAGAGAAAAAGAAAGAAAGAATCGTTGGCCGGAGTGAGAGCCGCGCGCGTGTCTTGGCTCAGTGCGCGAGGAGAAGCCGAAGAGCGCCGATCGTTGTCGGAACGTAAGGCGCGTGTGTCGCTCGTAAGTTTGTCGTTTGTTCGTTCATTCTTTCCTTCCTTCTTCTATCTCTACCGACGTCGTCTCGCTGTCTGGTGTTTCGTATTATTGCTAAAGAATAAAAAAAAAAAAAATACGAGAAAAGATAATAGAGAGATAAATAGAAAGAGAAGGAACATTTTTCGTCGCTTTATATTTGACGATCCACGTTCGTATGTACGTTCGGTCTGCTTCGGAGTGCTTCTTCTCTTCGTTTTAACGTGTGTGCTACGCGATCTACACGACACGATACGACCATATACATTTTTCGAGAAACTTACATAGTACCAACCAACGACGTACGTGCGCGCCGACAGGATACAGAAAGAGAGTGAGATAGAGTGAAAAAGAGTGTGACAGAAGGAAAGGGAAAAAACGTGCTGCGAGGACGATCGGGTGGTCGTGTATACACTCCCGACTCTTTTTCGACTCGCCTTGTCTTGATTTGTTTCAACGTTGGTTGGTCGTAGTCGTCGTCATCGTCGACGGCGGCGGCTCTTCTTCGTCGGCGAAGAGACGAAGGAAGTACGTATGTGTCGGCGTACCGTGACGTTGTGACGACTGCGGAAGGAGGAGAAAGGTGGAAGAAAGAGGAAAGATAAATCGCGCGTGTTTCTTCGAACTGCGTGCGAGAGCTCGCGGTATAAGAGAGAAGAGGGGTAGGAAGAGGAGAAGGAGGAGTACGAGGAGGAGAAGGAAGAAAAAGAAGAAGAAAAAGGTGGAGGAGGAAGAAGCGGTGGAAGAGGGCGAGAAGGACGACGAAAACGAGGGAGAGAAAAGAGAGAAACAGTAGTAGTAGTAGTAAAAGAAGAAGAAGAAGAAGAAAAAGGGGAGGAGGAGGAGGAGGAGAGGAAGAAGAAGAAGAAGACGAGCGCGGGAGTGGTGAAACAGCGTCGACAACGACGGCAAGGGACTCCTGGTGTTGCTCTGCTGCCTTTTATATTTTCTTTTACTTCCATTCGGTTGTTATCTCTCTCTCTCTCTCTTTCCTTTTCTCTCTCTCTCTCTCTCTTTCTCTCTCTCTTTCTCTTTCTTTTAACTTTTTTCTTCTCCTTTCTTTATTTTTCTTCACTTTTTCCAACGAAGAATCCATGCGTTCTGCTGCCAGAGTGGATTAATAGACGAGTATTGGTAGAAATCGTGGAAGAAGGAGAAGTGTTTTCAAAAGAGTAGGAAGAAAGAAGTGTTAGTTGGTGCGCGAATAAAAAGTGTCGAAAGTGTGGATACCTTAAACTCGGAGTCGCGTTCGGCGCTGCCTCTGGCGGCTGTGGTGTTATCATCGTCGGCCCCACTGCCACCGGTATTGCCCCCAAGACGACAACCCCCTAGCCGACCTCCAACCCCCTGTTCCAATACCGGTGTGCTATGCGGGCCGAGGACACCACCGAGGACACCGCCACCGAGGACACCGCCGAAGACGACGAGGATTACAACGGCGGCCCTAAAGACGTCGACGATTACAACAATAACAACAACGACAACAACGACGACGACGACGATAAACACTAGCAAAACGACGTTGCCCGCTGCCCAACAAGGCGAGCCGTCCCTCGTACCGCCTCACTATCCTGCGCCTCCACGGCCCCCGACTAGAAACGGTGAGTTACTTTTCTTTTCTTTTTTTTTTTTCCCCCATATTTCCTTACCATTCTACACCATAGGAATTCTTTCACATTTTGGTTGAACGACCTTGCGTTCTACGGAAAGATGACCAACGCTTTTTTTGTTTTTTTTTTTTGTTTTTCTTTCCTTGCCTTTACATCCGCGTTCCCTCTTTTTACTTGTAAATATTTCAATGAACCGGATAATACACAAAACGTACATATATATATATATATATCTCCCTCTAGTCATTCTCCGCTCTTATTATCGCTCATTGTCAGAGTTCTACGGCTTATCGTTCGCGCATCTGATTCGTCCTCATGGTCGTCGTTGTGTCGTTTATTATAGTTCTCCTCGCCGTTTTATATCTGTATGTATATAAGAAAACGTGCGAGAGTAAGAGAAAAAAAAAAAAGAGAAAGAATCTTGACGATTATTCGATAAATGTCACGTCATATTTCTCGTTATTACAATTCTACTTAGAAAAGTAGAAAATATCATTGTCCCCCTTGTGTGAAGTATTGAAAATAGTTCTTTGAATTCTCTCTATTTCTATCTCTATCTTTTTCTCTCTCTCTTTCTTTTCATTCACTAAACACATACAGAAAGATTAATAACATAGAGACGTTTACGCGAATTACGTATCCCGGGTAACTTATAATTCATGTACAACGTTTATCCAACAACGTCAGGATCAAGTTCCGGTAATCAAGATTCTACGAGCACTCTATCTGCTCCGTTTAACATATTCTACGACGTAAGAAAATCGCGTGACTCCTTCGTGAATCTCGGAAGCGAGCTACGATGTTTCTCCGGAAGCCTACTCACCTACGCGTCCATATTAATCGTCCTCATGCTCGACGGCTATTCACATCTCTCTATATATATACAAATATAAAGAAGTAACGTGAAACGTTTTTACTATCAGAGAGAGCAAAGCTAAGCAATATATCCCCGATATATATCCTTCTATACCTTTCTCGCGTTCGAACATTCTTTCGAGGTTGTTCATCGAAGGTGTGTGCGCGAACGCGCGCGCACCTACGCTTAGTTACGACTATATCTCGCTTTTGAATGGCACAACGCGAAGACTAATTCTCTCTCTCTCTCTCTCTCTCTCTCTCTGTCTCTGTCTCTGTTTGATACTTTTTCTCTTTCTAACGCACGCTCCATTCTGTTGTTTTTCGCTCGGCGGCACCGATTTCAAATGGCGAGGTCACCCGACTTTGTGCCAACTCTATCGCGACGCGGTCAGGCGCCTGTGACCGACCGACCGACCGACCAACCGACCGGTTGTATATTGAGTCACACGCTATGATTTCGTAGAAGAGAGGAAAGAACAAGAGACAACGAAGAGAAATAAAGACACAAAACGAAAAAAAGATAAAGACAGAAAACTATTCGATGCCGTAGGAGGGAGCGGTGCCGACTACGCGACGGTGAATGAAATGCGCGTGAACGCCTGCGCGCAAACCTAAGCCCCCCTACCCTACCCGCCCCGCCACCCTCTTCCGTAGAAAGTTTTGCGAGAAAGTCACCAACACTACCTTTCCATTCGTGAAACGCGTACGCACGCGTTCTCTCTTGCCTTTTCCTCCTCTCCCCTCCCCTTCCCTTCCCTTCCCCCCACCGTCGTCTACTTCCACCTCCTGCCCTTCATTCACTCTCGCTTTCGGTCATGCACCTTTTCCTCCACCACCACCACCCTCCAACAACGTTTTCTTCATTAATTGAAAAAATATATTCAATTTCTTCGCGCAAAATATAACATTTTCTTCATTAATTTTGTTTGTTATATATGTGTAAATGAATTTCATTATGATGACTTTTTATGAAAGAACTATATAAAACTCGATTTCCAACGTGTTTCCCGCCTTTTTTTTTTCTTCATTCCTCACGTGGTTCAGCCACGTGATTCTTTCATTCTTTTCGTTTTCTTTATTTCTTGGGTTTTATTTTTTTTTCTTTATTTTTTTTTCTTTTTCTTTTTTTTTTTTTAATGATCTATCTGACTTACTATCTTTCTGTGTTCGAATAGTATATAAGTACATGTGTCGCGTTTTATTCTTCTCTTTGTGATTCACGGCTGCGAATGCCATTTGTTTTATCTTGCCGTGTCGGACTTTCGTCGCGCATGCAATAATACTTTTGTATTTGTGTGTGTGTTGGTGAAAGGCAGTATATATATATATATATATATATATCCGCCTTTTAGTACGCGACCGAGCCAAGGTGGATACTTTGCGTTTTGCAAACGTCGTTCTGTGTTCAACGCTGCAAATACGCTATTTATGTATGTGTACATGCGCTCGCGTGTATGTGTGTATTTATGATTAAACTATATGCAGATTGTGTGTGTGTGTGTGTGTGTGTATACGCGTGATAATGCAAACGTCGAGCTGGCATGAATGAGACCACGATTTCCGTGCATGACGATAGTATTATATGTATAATACTTGCTTACATACTATATTATATGTCTCTGTGTGTATGTATGCTTTAATATGTGTTGGCAGTTGCAATGGAACACCTGAGATCATTTGAAGAACAAAAAGGAAAATATCTAACGTTGAAAGTGTCTATCGCAAAAGAGTAGTTTGTTTAATGACTTTGACTTCTTCTTCAATGGTCGGTCCCTACACTACGAGCGTGTAACGATTAGATAAAGATTAGCGTATGATTATTTTTTCAGCTAAACGTTAATCGTACCGACGACGACCACTACTACTACTCTCTCTTGCAATCAGTTTATTCACTATGTATTACGTGTTTATATATATATTTATTTATTTATCTATCTATCTATCTATATCTATAGAACTTTATGTATATATCTAATTCATATTTTAGTACAACAAGGCTTCTCAAATTTTTCTATTTTACCAACTTGCACAACTTTAGGAATAGATTTTATTTTATCTTTTTTTTTTGTTTTTTCACCATCATATAAAAACTCATACATAGATATATATTAGAAATGTTTCGAATTGATTTTCGTCGAAATTGTTAACTTTTGATAAAAATTTACTTGCAATTGCAAAACACGAACATTGTTGCATGAAATTTTGAAAAAAAAAACCCTGCTTTAATAATATAAATGACAATATTTTATAGAAAAATATTTCCAAGAAAGTTGAAATGATTTTCAATCGTTAAAAACGTGAAACGACTTTCTTAGATAGATCGACCATATTTGGATGTAATTTTATACTAGAACGTGTCTCAATGTTGCTTTTCGATAACGAGTTCGAGTACGATTGATCGATCGATCGATCAATATAGATTTTAACCACTAATTGTAACTATACACACATAACGTATGAACACGTGTCACGTTGTTTGTCCGCAATACACTCCTAAACTACTGAACCGATTTTAATCAAATTTTCCACACTGTGTGCAGTTTCATCCAACTTGAAAGATAGGATAATTTATATCTCAATTTATAATTCACAATATTATTTGTTTATTAACAAAGAGTCATGAATTATCTCTGTTAGTTCAATAACATTCTAACAGATGGCGTTATAAGGTAATTCGTTCACTTAAAGACGTGTGTATTACTTTTTTGCCAACCCAATATTAGACTATTGCATAATAATAGTATATTTCTATACATATGTGTGTAAATGTGTATCTCGTGAGAAGTTGAGTTAGAAAATAGAATAATATTTTTTCGCAATAGTATAAAGATTGTCTAGAATCGATTAATCGAACTGTATCAGAGATCGATGAATCGTACTCGAATTTCGGTACACAGCCGTGCTTCTCTTGAATAACGCAAGAATACCGCAGCACGCTACTATCTCCGTGTTTGCCAACCCCGTTATCTCTCGTTCCTTCATCGTTCTTTTCCCTTGCCTCTTAACCATCTCTCTCTTTTTCTCTTACCCTCTCACTCACTCACTTAACTGCTCGTTGACTCTCCTCTTTCTCTCTCTCTCTCTCTCTCTCTCTCTCTCTCCCTATCCCTCTCTCTGAATTCTGTCTCTTTTTCTCCTTGTCAGTGACTCCGGTTGTACCTTCTGTTGCTTTTGCACGAGCTGCCAGCGCAATCTACAATCATCCTTATGTGTTCTCGCGATACATCCGGTCGACTCTCTCTCTCTCTCTCTCTCTTTCTCATGCTTTTACTTCTCTAGTCGATAAGACTTCAAAGAGAGAGAGAGAGAGGGAGAAAGAGAGAACTATCCTTAAAGGAAGCATGAAACGTGAGTTTCTCTTTAACGCATATATATCATTTTAAAGTCGTCCAAATTTCTATTAAAAAATTGGGAAAAATATAAACTAAGAGTTTTATCTACATCTAATATAGTTGATATCTATTAATTTCTTTATAAATAAATCATTTTCTCAACATTGAAATCATTTTAAAAATCAATCTCATTCACGTTTCTAATTCAATTGTGGAAATACAATAAATAATAAATTGTATCTGTTTATTAATTATATAATCAAATGAAAAGACGTTTGAAATAAGGGTTTACGTGATTTGTTGTTATTGTTCATGTTAATAGTTTAAGAAATATGTACCATAGACTTCTTCTTCTTTTTTTCTATAATATATTATTTATTTCAAAATAATTTGTCGATCAAAATATTGTATATAACAAATACATGTATACATATTTTATGATGAAAATCGTACACGTCCATTTTGAAAAATACATCTTCACCGATTGTCCTTTTTTTCTTTCTTTCTTTCTTTCTTTCTTTCTCTCTCTCTCTCTCTCTCTCTGTCTTTCACTCTTTCAATCGGAATTTCAAAAAGATCCTTCAGTTAGGTAGAGGGTGGTAGATTCGTAGGTCGTTTGACGACGTCGAAATTCGAGAGATCGTAAATAGCTCGTAATCCTGACGTATATTCTCCTTCTTTCTTTTTTGTGTTTATTTTCTTTTTCATTTTTTTCTTTTTTTTTTTTCTCTTTTTTCTTTTTTCTTTTTTCGTTTTACTCAGGCGAAAGGTAGGAGGCGGCGCAGGCCGTTTGGTGGTCGAACGTTGACCCTTTCTCGTTCGTTCGTTCGTTCGTTCGTTCGTTCGTTCCTTCGTTCATTCCTTCGTTCCTTCGTTCGTTCCTTCGTTCGTTCCTTCGTTCCTTCGTTTGTACGTTCGTACGTACACTTAACAGAAGTTTTATTCAGAATGTGTGCGCGCACACACACACAAACACACGTTTACGAGTATATACACACGAAACGAACGAACACGAACTACACAAGAAGACTGTCTCGATAAATGATACGAAGGACGGGATAAGAAAAAATAATCTATAAAGAAAAATATTTTTTAAATGGAGGGTGGGGAGGGGGAAGAAAAAAATATGCTTGTAAAGATTATTCGAGCTTATTTTACGTGGGCGATTAGAAATTTCGTGATTAGATCTTCTTTACACCAACTTTCATATTTATCTTTCTCTGTCTTATAACAATTTGAGTAACATCGATATGAAACTTATTCGATTTACAGTTGGTGAACATTAAATTATGACCAAGGATGAACGTACATAAGTATGCACCATATAAGGTCATATTAAATGAAAATAAGAAGAGAGTGGGGGGTGGGGACGGGAGGGGAAACTCGTAGAGGAAACTTGATTTCATAAGATATCATGCTTGCTTGTTTTTCAATTGAAAGGTCAATTATTTGAGTGTAGTAGTAATAGTAGTAGTAGTAGTAGTAGTAATCTGTGATCATCAGCCAAAGTTGGCAAAAAGGTGGCCAGGAGACGACCGAGAACATTCGGTTGTCTCTTGAAGGAGCAGCTTAAAAAAGAAAGAGAGAAAGAGAGAGAGAGAAAAAAGAAGCGAGAGTGGGTGGTGGTTGGCCAAAGATTCCGGCCATATGGCGTCCACATTCCATTTCTCTCGTGTGCCAACCGAACGTGTGGTTTGCTTGTGTTTGCCTGCTTGACAGTCTCTCTCTCTCTCTCTCTCTCTCTCTCTATGTTTCTCTTTCTCTTTCTATTTCCTTTTCATCACAAACAAGTGAGTTCTCTTTTTGACTTCTTGTGGATGATGATACTACTCATCTTTTTTTTTTTTTTTTTTTTTCAATGTTTAACGTAACTTTTTCATAATAGTATATGTTGGATCATCGAATCCCAATTGAGTGCGAAGAAATTGAATAAGAGAACAATTTTGGGATTATTTAAATTTGAACGAACGAAGAACAAGAGTTCTCCTCAATGATGATGAGAATGTGAAGAGGGTGGTGGATGAGAAAGAGTAGGAGAAGGAGGAGGAAGAGGAGGAGGAGTTAGAGGTTGGTGCGGCAACCCGTTTTCGCGCGACCTCGAGGATGGCCTGGATTTTTAAAAAGGCCAGTCTCAGCGACGCGCCGCGTACGATTTTATGAATGAACCAACCGGTGTGCGCCGCCCGTATCGTACACACGCAACATCTTCTTCGTCCTATTAGCAAACCGATCGTTGGCACTGTCCTACTCTACGTTTACGATCTCGATGGAGAATGAGAAGGTTGAGGGAGGAGAGGTCCATGGATGGACGTTATAGGAAAAGAAGAAGAAGAAGAAGAAGATGCAAGGAAAGGAAGGAAGGAAGGAAGATAGGAAAGAGAAAGAGAAAAAGAGCATTTGCAAATGAAATCACAGAAGGAGTCGGCTGCCGATTTCTTTGACCGTCGTCCTAAGCAAAGGGCAAAGGAAGGCAGAGAGGCACCGTTCTTCTCTTCTCTCTTGCAAAGAAAAAGAAAAAGAGAGAAAGAGAACAAAAGCAGAAAGGAGCAGAAAAATCCTTGTGTAGGAGAATCGATGAATGAATAAATACCTCTGAAGAATCCTCTTTCAGGACTACTCTGTTCCCTATGAAAACAGTAAAATATTCTACGAATATTTTAACGATCGTAACTTTGAAGAAATCACAGCTCTAAATCGAATTTTTCTTCAAAAGAATAAAAAAAAAAGGAATAGAAAGATGGTGGGGCAAAAGAGGTAGGAGGAGGAGGAGGAGCCCTTTAGCAAAAGTTCGATCCCTTGTTCTATCCTTATCCCTATCTCTCGTTTGTACGTTCGCTCGTTCGGTTTCTGTTTTTTTTTCTTTTTCTTTTTTTTCTTTTTCTTTTTCTAACTCATTCTTCCCGTCTCTCTTTTTCTCTTTCGGACCTCTCGATCGTTTTACCGGAGGGTCCGAGGGTAGAATTAGAGGAGATGCTCTCGTGATCACGCACGCACACCGCGTGGGTGTCGTCTGGAGGATATCCGGTGTTTCGTGTCTTCTTCGTTCGTTCGTACCTGTTCTTTACTGTTCCTTGCCGAAGAAGCTTTTTCTTTCTCTTTCTCTCTCTTTCTGTTTCTTTTTTCTATCTTTCTCATTCTCTGTCTCTTTGCACCCTCTTCACTTCTCGTTCCACCAAGCGTTAAAGAGGGTTCTTCGAAAAGCAAGTTTACGAGGGAGACATGTCTCTTCGTAATACGTAAAGCAACGTGCTGCTGCTTCACTACGGTTAACATTTTTCTTCGTCATTTTCTTTATCACGTGTATGTGTGTGTATATATATATTATATGTATTCAAGAAAGAGTGAGAAAATAGTTTTATTGCGTTCAACTTATCGACGAAGATACTCGAGGAGGAGGAGGAGTGGTCTTTTACTTTTTCCTTCATCTTTGTCCTTCGTCTTTGTCATCTCGTTTATCTTCATCTTAATCATCATCATCATCATCTTCTTCTTCTTCTTCTTCACTTATTTTTATTTTTTATTTTTTTTCAAGAAGATCGTTCCGTAGGCTAAGTACGTCTCCTTCTTTAACATTTTTTGCTCGCATCTTTCTAATAGCAAATCCCCACCCCACGTGGTGGTGGTGGTGGTTGGTTATTCTCGCGACAGATGTTCGCGAGTTCGTCGTTTCTCGTAACTGCGTATCTTTCACGCGACGACGAACGACGTCCTCCTCCTCCTCCTCTTCGTTGTAATCATTGTCGTAGTCTTATTTAACTACGATCAACAACTATGACAACAACGATTACTATGATAATCATTAGATTATAACGTTCTTATACTAATCATTTTTATTCTTTCACTTTTTTCTACGTGTTGCATTAATTTCTGTTTTTTTTTTTTTTCAACTTTGGGAAGAGAAAAAACATGACGAGAATTCTTTGATTTATTTATTAATTTTTTTTTGCGAATAAAGAATGTAAAAGATAAAAGAATTTAATCGTTTTATCTATTCTTTAAAATTAGATTTAAATTTAGAATAAAATTAAAATTAAAATTATAAATTCTTTAAAAGAATAATTAATAATTTTGTCACTTTGATCACTTTGATAAAAATTTCTTGTTGATTTTTTAATTTTTTTTTTTTTTTTTTTAATGATAATTTATTTCTCGTCGAAAGTAGGAGTAATCAGTCCCATTGGCTCGCGCTCAAAACTCTCGTGAAAGAGAGAAGAAGGGACGACGTTTTCGCGACGAGTCGTACACACAACACCAGGGCACTCCGTCGAGAGAGAACGCCCGGGGTTCTTGGCAAGTGGAATATTACCTGGAACACGAGCGTCGTCTTCAGTGCTGCTTCCTCGCAAATAACGTTACAAAAAGAGAGAGAGAGAGAGAGAGAAAGAAAAAGATTCGCTCGTATTATAGGATCATATTAGAAATTTGTCAATCGTTCAAATTCCCTCGGCATATTTCATTTTGCTTTTTTTTTTTTTTTTTAAATCATCTCCAAATTCAACTGACTTGAGAATATACATTCAAATAAATAAATCTTAACGACGTTTTATCAAATGAATTATTTATTATTGTTCTTTCGTTTCGAACAATCGTTGTTGCACACACATTCTTTTGTCCTGTCTATAAGCAAAAATATTGTGATTTGTTCATGAGTAAATAAATTTAATATAATAAAGATTATAAACTTAAGATGCTAAATATGCAATAAGAAAGATTACTCAATGATAAAGAGAAACGTATGATAGAATAATAATAGGAAAAAAACTTGACGTAATCAAACTTATTATGTATTCACGTGAGTAATATGCAACGTGTCGATTTTAAAGGTACAATATAAATATATAAATATATATATATATGTGCATGTGTGTGTATGCACATATTTATAATATATGCATATCGTCGACGGAAAGAGCATTGCAACGAGTTCCGGAAAATAATTAATCAGAGATCAGGTCGCGTTTTAGAAGGGACGACGGACTGTCGGAAATGGGCGGCTGCCTTTCTATATTCGAAGGAGAGCGCATGGTAACGATAATTCGAAAAATGAAGCCGTTTATGCGCTACTAAATACGCGCTCTCCATACTTCCTGCGCATTTAATCTCCTCGGAGCTTCCTGTGTGCAACCAAGAGTATATATACATACATATATGTTGATGCATTTATATGCACA
>NW_015148982.1:793607-804964 GCF_001465965.1 Polistes dominula
ATATATATATATATATATATATATATCATGTATCATGTATCAATCATAGGTGTATGCATGTTCAAAGAGGAAACGTCGTCAATTTGAATGCACGTTGCACATAGAATATATTTTGTATGTATTTCTGTATGTGTGAGGAGGAGTGTATGTAATATCGATCGTTGTTCACTACGTTCATTTAATATTCGCAACGTTAACAAAAATGTATATAGAGAAATAAATCATTGGAGAGAATAAATCGATAAAGAGATAAAGATTATACTCCTCGTATATATTATTCTTCAAGTATATATATATATATATATGTATGTAACCAACACGTCACCTAATAAGTCTTTGGTCTAACACATGTATGGCAACACTGTTGACAAACTCACGTGATTTTTGTGTAATGTAAAAAATTAAAAGTAATCTTCAAATAGTACGTGTCAACATTTTATGGCATTCTAATCGTTAATTAAGAAGTTATAGTGGTTTTAGTGACTCCAGTTTTGTCATTTTCAAGACAATGGATAGTAAGGAATTTCGTGTGTTGATAAGACACTTTTTTGATGGGGAAAAATACTGTTGAAGTCAAACAGTGGTTTGATAAGCATTATAGGGACTCTGTACCAATGAAATCAACTATTATTTACTGGTATGCTGAATTTAAATGTGGCTGTTCAAGCACAGATGATGCTGAACACTCTGGTCGCCCAAATTCGACAGTTGTTCCAGAAAACAAACAAAAAGTGTCCACACAATAGTTGTAAAAGACAGTAAAAAATGAAGTTGAGTGAGATAGATAGTTAACACCTTATAAAGATATCAGAAGGTAGTGTTCTTACAATTTGACATGAAAATTTGAGCATGCTCAAGTTATTTTCGAAGTGGGTGCCGCGTTTGCTCACACCCGACCAGAAACAATGGTTAAGTTGGATGAATTATGCTTTGAATTGATTCCCCACCCAACCGTACTCTCCAGATTTGGAATGAACAAGTGATTGTCGAAACTGAGGCCTATTTTGAGAATAATAACAAATCGTTTTACATGAAAGAGCACCGAAAAGTTGCAATTGGAATGAGTGTATTACTCTGGAACTAGAGTATGTTGGTGAATAAAGTGGAATTTCTACAAAAAAAAAAATGCTTTTCTTCAAACAATTATAAGAAATTTATCTTCCTAAATTTTTATATGAATAAAGAAAATTTAGATTGATAATAAAAAAAAGAGGAAGGATAGGGTTTAGTGTAGTTTAGATACGTTACTGCAACTGCAATGTAGGTACGGTAGTAGAAGGAAGGAAAGAGTGAGAGAGAGAGAGAAGATAACGTGGTCAGTCTCGATAGAGAAAGAAAAAGAAAGAAAGAGAGAGAGAGAGAGAGAGAGAAAGAAAGAGAGCATCGAATCCAGTCATGGCGGTGAGACAAAGACGAAATGAATGAACGTGCGTACGCAGAAGAGAGACGGGAGACGGCGGGTGGTAAGGCTGGGTAAGGTAAAGAAAGAGACGATCGCACCAATGAATGAACGGTGCACGACGAGGATAGAATTAATGAGAGGGATAAATATAGAATCGAGTAGCGCGGCAGAACAAGACGGTCTCTCATTCTCTCTCTCTCTCTCTCTCTCTCCCTCTCACTCTCCCTCCCTCTCTTTCTCTCTCTTTTTCTCTCTTCCCTTTTGCACCCTCTCTCATGACTCGTTCGTTCGTTCGTTCGTTCGTTTCTTCCTTCCTTCCTTCTTTCCTTCCTTTCCTTCTTTTCCTTCCTTTCATCGTCGTTCAGCTCGTCTATGCCAGCACGAAGAACTTACGATCATCATTCAAAGAGGAACACGAGAAACGAAAGGAAACGGGACTACTACAGGATTGTCGAACAAATAACAAAAGAACAACTTTGACGTATTACTTATATACACACAGTATATACTTATACAGTTACGTGTTCATCACCAACTACCCTTTTACAAACTCCAACCCATTTACATTTCATCCTTAGACTTACATATCTTGAAAGTTTCGAGTTGGTCGTTTTTCAATTTCAGGAGATAATCCATTGCGAAGGTAAAGAGATAGGCGCGAGTCGATACTCTCGGTGATGATCGACGTCGATGACAGGAACATCTGCCACTCTGAGAGCTCCCCCCCTTCTCTCTTTCTCTCTTTCTGTCACACACATGACACATATACATAGATACACGGACACACGTCAGAACCATTCTTCTTCGAGGTTACGACCGAAGCCGAGTTCCGTAGGATGACTCGGCGTACGCGTTACGCGAATGGTTGGATGGGATGCATGCACGGCTGGCTGGCTGACTGACTGGATGGATGGATGGATGGTCGACCTTCCATGGGGATCTTTACCACTTGACACGGTCCTGAAAAGGTCGGTCCTTTAAAGAAAAAGAGAGACGGAGGGAGAGAAAAAATAGAATGAAAGAGACAGAGAGAATGCCATTGGGTTATACGACCACATCATCATCGTCGGTCGGTGGTTTGTAACACGCATACGGGATATCGTAAAACGCCATGAACTACTAACGATCGTCACAAGACTTTTAATCGATGTGCTATGGGACGCACGATAAGTCCCTTCCTTCTTTCCTTTCTTCCTTCCAATCGGTCCGTTTTTGCATTAATCAAAGAGGAGAAACGTTTAGTTCTTATTTCTCTTTCTCTCTATCTATCCTTTTCTATCTCTAACTATTTCTCTTTCTCTTTCTTTCTCTGTTTTTCCGTATGTCTCTACTTATATTTGCCTGTCTCTTTAGCGATCGAATCGATCTTTGGGATGCGCGTCGCCGTTGACGTCGTTACGTTCGTCGACGAGGACGACAGGCGGAGAGGTAATGTTTTCATTCAATGTAAAGCTTCAATGATAGCTTCCGCTCATTCATGAAAAGCTTCGTGTTGAGTTTCGATAGTTCACCACAATATCGCCAGATGGCAACGTCGTACCGTCACGAACGACCGGGCCGCTACCCACTCTCTTTCTTTCTTTCTCTCTCTCTCTGTTTCTTCCTCCCTCCCTCTTTCACTCGGTCGCTCGTGTGCTCGCTCGTTTATACACACCTCTCACCCCTCGTCCGTCGGTCGCCATTCATGGCTTCCTTCCCACCTTCTTCTCTTCCTGCTTCCCTTTCCTCCCTCCCCACCGCCTCGTCCTACTTTCCTCCGTCTCTTTTTCTCTCCCGGTTCTTCCGTCTCTGTCGTTCGGCCACTTCCGTCCAATCGGCACTCCCGAATCCCCACTCTTAACACGGCGCGCCCCTTCTCTCGCCGCTTCTAACCGCTTACCGGGAGTCCATTGTCAGTCGTTCGCCAGCACTCCGCGAGTGTTTGTCTCTCTCTCTTTTTTTTTTCTCGTATCATATACACCGTAGTAGTATATATATGTATATATATATATATATGTACGGTACATAACATATATGTATGCATATATATCTAATCAGTATAGTAAATATTATACATATATAATATACACTAATAATTCGTGAGTGAACGTCAACGTAATTCTTCTTTTCGAAATAATTCATCCGTTATTCGAAACATCGAGTTGAGAGCAGCAAGTTTTGTCGTCTTCTTGTCGCCTCATCGTTGAATTCTTCGCGTGTGTTTGTCAAATCTCTTGGTTTTTTTTTTTTTTTGAATCAACGTTTCTAAAAGAATCGATGAGTGGAATAAAATAGAAAGAAATAAGAATAAGAAAAAAGAGTAAAAAATAAGGAAGGAAGGAAGGAAGGAAAGAAATTTCTTAGTTAAAGAAGTTAAGGAAGTTAAAGAAGTTAAAGAGTAAATAAGTTTCTCTGGCAGAGTGTGTAGTCAGATTACTAGCATCGGACGGTTACCTTATGGAAGGAGAGAGCCATCGTCGTGGCGTGTATATAGTAGCGGCGTAAGAGCGGAGGCAATAGCGCAAGAGTGGCTCCTCGTCGATACGCTCGGAGCGACGGCTAGCTCGTAAACAACGCGGGAGAACTACTATCTTTCTCTCTCTCTCTCTCTCTCTCTTTCAAACTCACATTCACATTTACTCACGCTCGAGAGAAGAGACTCTATCGCATTCACGCTCGATCTCGACTCGAGAAGGATAGAAAAGCAAAAAGAGTCAAAGGGGAAGAAAAGGAAAAGAAGCAGCAACGACTACGACTACAGTAGTAGTAATAGTAATAGTAGTAGTAGCAGCAGCAACAGCAGCCAGAGTATCTTGTTCGAGTTCTTTCTTTCCTATCGCAAGAGTGCCATCGAGTTTGAGAGAATAGCGGATTCGACGATTTTAGATTCGTTTCCTACGAACATCTCAAATCGACGACACGAAGACGACGACGACGACGGCGACGGCGACGGCGACGGCGACAACGAAGACGATTGCCGGTCGGTCGAAAGTTGGTATCTCTGTGCGCGCGTGCGTGCTGTGCCGCTGCCGCTGCCGCTGCCGACACGCCCCCGACACGGACCCCTCTACGCCACCTCGCCCCTTGCCCCGCCTTGCCCCCCACGGCTCTCCTGCTGCTACAAGACCGAGCTCCACGCTCTTTTCTGATTTTCCACTAGTCCCATGAATCTTCAGTAAGTTTTTCTATCTCACCTAATTCAAATATATCTTATACACACAAATCTTCTTTCTATTTCTTAAATTTACTATATATATATACATAACTTTTTATAACAATCTTTTCTTTCTTTTTTTATTTTGTAACTTTGTAATAAATAAAATTTATCTATTGCTATTTAATATATTTGAATATTTTATATCACGTTTCCATTTGATTGTCCATCGTATATTTATTGGAATATGATTAAAAAACAATTATCTTTATTTTTCTATTTGGTAGTTAATATATGCAGTTAATATAACTGTGTAATGTATTTGTATTTATGTTAGATTAAATATTTAACTATTTTGTATTGCTTTGATATAAAAATTTGATATATTTTTTTTATCACGTATTTATCTTCAAATGTTGACAAAACTATGTGTGTTATTTGTGAATTTTATTTTATCTGTATTTCTATCTTTCTCCGATTGCTCTTTATTTTCTGACGGGGTACCCATTTACGCTTGCGTAGGAATAGTATCGAAAGTAAAAGGTTCGCCCGGTATAATAACGTACGTTTCATTTTCAAGGTTCTCGCGTCCAACGATCCCTCTCTGCTCTTTTACGTACACACATTTATATATTCCACGCAAACACATACACATAATTCTACGTAAATACTTGTATACTAACTTACATACTCCTCACGGTATATTAGATATACGTTTTCACGAGAAAGAGAGAGAGAGAGAGAGAGAGAAAAGTATCGATTATATCGATCTGATCTCAACTAACCAGTTATACTTCCTGTCCTGTCTTTTATTTTTTTTTTTTTTATCGTCATAATCATTATCATCATTATCGTCCTCGTCGTCGTCGTCGTCATCATCATCATCATCATCATCATTGTGCACAAGTATCATCTAGATCATCATCATCATCATCATTGTCTTATTTAAATCGTCAAGTTTCTTCATTTAGCATTGTGATTTCGATTTAACTATTCGACACCAACACACACGCAGAGAACGCGACATACGAGTTATTTCATTATAATCATCATCGTTATTAACGTCATAATCATCATCATTTTCGTTTTCTTCTCTCTTTCGTATTCTTTTCTAGCGTCTCTCTTTCGGTTTCAAGCTTTATCAGCGATCCGAGACACGGAATCTATCGAGGAAGCTGCGTATCGCGAGACGAGACATCCGGTCTTATCGTAGCTCCACTTCCTGCTAAGCAGCATGAAATTATTATTTTTTTTTTTCTTTTCTTTTCTTTTCTTTTAATTTCGATTAACATATATGTTGTCCTTCCTTTTATCCGTCCACCATCGTATCTTTTTTTTTGTCCATTTTTATTTACAAATGTTTTCTTTTTTTTTTTCTCTCTCTCTTTGCTGCGTAAGAAGATGAATGAAAAGAAGAAATAATTGAGAAGGAATGCTCTCGCATATATATATATATTCTTTCATCTTTCAATAGAGAATATAAGTGTGTTTATATGTGAGGGATTATGAAAAGTGGCGTATAATTGATAAGTACGAAAAAGTTGTGTGTCCAATATTTATCTAACCTTAATGTCGTTCCTCCAATTATCTCGAAATAAAACGTACATATATGAATCGTGTCAGTGTTTCATAATCGTATCACATCATGCACATATATAAGATACACATATTACATCTCTACATATATATATATATATATATATATATTATTACATTACGTCCTATCGAAATATTATTTGTGTCGATATTTTCAATGACAACACAACGTACGTGCATCATACCCACACGTACTCGTATCGTCACGTTTATATATTAATAAATCAACACACAATTCATAGTAAAGTGAATTTACAGAATCGTGTTCAATGATTAAAGAATCTCATCATATACCTACACACACATATATATATATATATACATAAATAAATAGTGAATGATACGTGCTGATTATTCGTTCGTTCGTTGAGATAAACGTAGGCGAGGAATTCGAAAGACTAAAGAAAACGTGCTTCCGATGCCGCAATCAGTCGCGTCCGCGTAGCATCCGGATCACGTAAGAATACCATGCAAGATATCGTTGATCGCAATGCGGATATTAAGCAAGCAGAGACAACCCAAGTAGACATTCGAAGTTGCGAATCGACACTTTTACCGAACTACTATGACAAAGCCAACAACAATTATGACGAATCTATGAAGTCTTCGATAATGTTTTTTTTTTTTTTTTTGATTTCTCTCTAATGATTCACGATTGAATCATTAGACTAGAATTTATTGCTCATCTTGTACCTGGAAAGAGTTCCCTTCCTCCTATTTCCTTTCATAAAACCTCTCATTTACTTCTTTCTGTTCTTTTTTTTTCTTCTCTCTCTACGCCCTATTATCGCGTTTTGTATATAAAGAAATAAAGAGAGAGAGAGAGAGAGAGAGAGAGAGAGAGAGAATGATAATGATAACGAGAGGAGAAAATGTAAGCCGGAAATCATCGTCGTTATCTCTATTTTACATGCGACTATAGGATTCTTCTGACTGACCTATGGCAGTCCGTCGACGATAGCTCGAGTATTCTACCCTAAGAGGAGGAGGGAGGCACCCTCTTCAATGGGCTGCCTGTTTACTTTGAGAATGTGTTCATGCTTGTGCGTGACTACTACTACTATTATGTGTGGTGTATCTCTTTAAAAATGAGAAAGAGTAAACGTTCGAGATCGATTTCTCTCTCTCTCTCTCTCTCTCTCTCTCTTTATTCTTTATTCTTTATATTTATCTTTGTGTAAATATAGATAAATTTCTATTTTCTAGATTAGAAAATATATATAACAGAGAAATTTGTCGTAGGTTTAATAGGAAAAGCGGAAGTACGTTTATATGTAGGTGGATTAATCGTGTCTCGCTTCTGACAATTCCGTAAATTGTGATTTATAAGAGATAGCTTAATGTGTGTGTATGCGCGTATTTGTGTATTTGTGTGTGATTATAAAGGTGATACGATCCTGATGGATTCACCGAGGAGACATATCACACACTCCATCTTTTATTTTCTCTCTTTCTCTTTCTCTTCTCTTCTCTTCTCTTCTATCGTTGGGAAGCCCAAGTAGATAGCTACAATACATATGAAACGTTGAAACGTTTCTTAGAAATCTGTGGGCGCTTCGAGTGGGCCGAGGAACGTTGTAGTCGATTATAAAAGAAATTTAATAGGGACGTTCTTTGCGGTTTCTCCGTAAGAATTTCGCTCTATAGGATATATATCCCCCGTACCTACTCGCAACCCGTTGAGAGTTTATCGGTCGTAGATTACACCATATTAAATTTTGTGAATATACAAAGATGGGAAAAATCTTGGATTTTTTGAGTAACGTTGTTCATTATCTTTTACACTCGCATATACAAGCGTATACATAATATATTAGAGACCATGAAAACTATTGGGAGAGAGAGAGAAGGAGAAAAATCTTGAAATTTTGATGCGAATTTTCGGTTGAACGCATGGAAATGCGTGGACGACTCGTACGCGATTGGTTTTGTCGAAAAGAAAACGCTCGATTCTCTTTGACTGTGTCCCTGTGGGCGCAACCGAGTGGGCCGAAGATCACTGAATCAACGGTCGCATCGCGCGAACTATACGGGGCACCCACTCGTATCACGTACGCCCACTTGGTTCTTTCCATCGATCTCTCTTTTTCTCTCTTTTTCTCATCACGACGTAGGCATATAGGTATTAGTAGGTAAAGCCCCCGGCGAATTTGACTCTCTTTTACCCTTCTAAAATGTGCATCTCGCTTGTCGGCGCGTTAAAGTCTCCCAAATAGAGAGAAAGAGAACTACTACTCCCTCAGCAACCCTTAGAGAATAAAGATTGTCTCCTAGCATCGAGAAAATTATACTGATCATGGTATTTTTACTTGTTTGATTTTAGGTGGGGATGAAGCGCGTGTCGCGAGGGCGAGGGGAAGCGGACGCGGAGTATTACCGAGTACCATCCTTGCTAATGGAACGCCCCCGTCGAGAGTGCCACCACCTCGCGCGGGCTGGGCTGTGCGTATCACGACAACAACGCTCCAACAACAACAACAACAGCAGCAACAACAACAACAACAACAACAGCAGCAGCAACAGCAGCAGCAGCGTACAACGCCTATTCTTCCAGGTAGTAGAAGGACACCAACACCGACGAACGGTGTTCAACAATGGGCTAGCGGGCAGGCGACCTTATCTTCGTCGAGTGCATCATTGGCGAGCGGGGGAAGAGAAGAGTCAATTCTACCGAGTGTTCTCCGAGGAGGAAACGGAGTTCGTCAACAGCACCGACAACAAAAGTTACAACATCAACGACAAAACTACCAGCACCAGCTGGAGAATCGTCGAGAGAACGAGGAGGAGTTGGAGGCGACGAAGAAGGAGGAGTACCCTCCTCGTCATCAGAGACATCAGCAAGGGGACTGTTTTGAACTGAGAGGTCGGCAGATGTCGCAGAAGAATGCGATACCGGGGCTCTCGCGGGCTGCCGTCGTCAATGGCGTCGTCGACGGCGAGCATGTGCGTGTCCACGACCACAATCGTCCCTTACCACCTCCACGAACAATCCCGTCTACGGGGACGACGAATACTGGAACAACATCGACCGGAACCACGGCACCACCACCACCTCCACCACCACCACTGTCGACGACGACGATGGCAACGACGACGACGACGACGACGACGATGGCAACGACTGCTTTGAGGATACCTCAGACGGCCCCGTTAACACCCCTTTCTACCTTGAGTTCCTCGTTTAGGAGTAGACCGACGACTAACGTTAGAACTCCTCCATCTCAGAGCTTCGAATCAGCACCCACCTTGCAAACTGGAGGCTCTCCGAGGAATCTCTTGACACCCACGTCAATGGACGTTCCCTCTCCACCGAGAACTCCGCTCGGGGAAGTTAGCTTGGCTTCCCCGAGACCGGACGGGGAGAGAATTATCAACGAATATGTTGAAACGCCGTTCAAGCAACCCAATGTCGTTGATCGTCTTGACGGTATCGTTCACGTCGACACCATCGATGGCAAACGTTCGGGCAACGATTGTCCGAAAAAAGAGAAGGCAAGATCGCGCAGTAAACATGCCGCGGACAGTGGTATAGCAGGACTTCATCGAGCCATTGTCAACAACACCAGTAGCTCTAGACGTCGTGGTGGCTTAGGTGCGACGAGTACAGCCTCGACGATTAACGCGACACCGGGGGGTACAGTGAGAATACTAAGGGAAAACGAGAGGAGAGGGGCGGTGACCAAACAACCGGTCTCTTTTACGAAGGAACCGGCAAACACCCTTGGCTCGAGGACCTACGACCCGGCCGGTCTTTCCATCATTTGCGAATATTGCGGAAGATGTCGTTGCGAATCCTGTCGAGAACCACCCCTATTGCCTAGCAGATGGCTCTGCAACGATACTTGCTTTTGCTCCGCCGAGACGGTATTGGATTATGCTTCATGCCTGTGTTGCGTTAAAGGACTATTTTACCATTGCGTCGATGGCAATGGAGGAGGTGGTGGTTCTGGAAGTGGAGCTACTGGGCCTTCGTCAATGGATGCTGATAATGGCGATAGTTGTGCCGACCAGCCATGTTCTTGCACCGGTAACAGGACCTTATCAAGATGGGCATGTCTTAGTGCTTTGACCTTAGCGATGCCCTGTTTACTCTGTTATTGGCCCCTCAAGGGTTGCGTAGCCATTTGCGAGACATGTTACGCGCGACACGCTTCGCAAGGCTGTCGATGCGAACCCGGAGTATTAACGGGGAGCAACGCGTCAAGTAGGCATCATGCGATAGTCAACGACATCGGTTATTCCAGGGATCCGGAGAAAAGGCTACTCGATCCAGTAACTCCGGAACTCTGAATCTAACAGTCGCTCTTCGAATTATTCCTGTAAATGATTCTATTGGACTCTAAGGAGGGTGGTGCGATTAAAATATGCGCATTGCATTAAGTACAAGAGTTGCATTTAAGTCCGGAATTTGAACGTTTTTATCGATGAACTAAACTACTATTTCTATTTTATTATTATTATTATTACTACTACTACTACTACTACTACCACACTACTACTACTATTACTATAATTACTATTATTATTATTACTACTACTACCACTACTACTACTATTAATACTATTACTACTATTACTACACAACACTACTACATTACTACTACTACTACTACTATTACTACAGCTACAGTTACAATTATTATTAATTACTATAATTAATTATTATTATTATTATTATTATTATTATTATTATTATTATTATTATTAATTATTATTATTGTAACGTCTGATTACACCGAGAGTGTTTTATTTATTATTCTTTCGCGTGCGAGAACGAATGCACATGGTGTGCGATGAGTGGAACGTTTGCTTTTAAATACGTGCGTGTGTGCGTTGACGACATATTTGTATGGGTGATTGTATGCGTGCATGAAAGAGAAAGAAAGAGAAAGAGATAGAGAGAGAGAGAGAGAGAATTAGGCGAGAGGAAAGAATTAGGGTATGAACGACATACCATTTATGACTTAGAGGAAGAGAGATAACTTGTATACACTACGAAAATGTAAAACGTGTAATAGAGAACGAATTTTGCCTCTTATTAATTGTGCAAAAATCGGTTGGAGAAAAGAAATTTCATATATTAAATATATATGTATATTGTGTGTGTATATTATATTTGTATAAAGTATCATCTTTTCTACGGTTAATTTATTCGCGAATATATTGCCAAATATATATAGTCGAACGACGCGTAGCACATTAAATAAATAAATGAATAAATATATA
>NW_015148982.1:805009-823552 GCF_001465965.1 Polistes dominula
TATATATATATATATAGATATATATGCTGGTAATTATGATAGTGTGACCTAAGTTAAAAAAAATTATACAAATTTTTTTGTCATAATTCGTTTTATAATATAAATAATTGTAATATATATATATTATATATATATATATATATAAAATAGATTATAATATTAATTTTTATTCAAGTTTTTTGATTTAGTTCATTGTAATAATTACCGGCTTATATATATATTGAATAAAAAAATGTCGTGTTCTCTCTTTCTCTCTCTCTCTCTTTCTCTTTCTGTTATCACTCTCTTTTTTTTTTTTTAATATTTTTTTCAACGAATTCCTATACGTCTATTACCTACCCCCCTTCTCATATACATGAAAGAAAACAAGTAAATAAAATTGGTAAACGACGTTAAACGGATGAAACAAAATAATTATCTTCTTTCTTTATTTTTTTCTTTTTCTTTATCTTTTTCTTTTTCATTTTTCTTCATCATTTTTTTGATAATACATTGGAATATTATACGTTGATCAACTAATGTCTCTTCTTAATGTCTATAAAGTTTTGTCCATCAGCAAAAGAGAACATCGAATAAAACACAATCAGCCAGCCAGTGAATTTAGTATATAGGACGTACATATAAATGATATATAATATTATATAATATTATATAATATTATTATATAAACAAAAAACAAATAAATAAATATTATATATATAATATATAATATTTAATATATTTAATATATAATTTCTAGGAGAGGAGATCGAAACAAGTGCAAGTGCAAGCGTTTTGGATCGCGAAAGTAGCGTTTCTATCTCTCTCTCTCTCTCTCTCTCTCTCTCTCTCCCCTTCTCTCTCTTTCTCTCTCCTTCTCTTTATTGAGAGAAGAGAAAAGGAGACCGAGTGAATATATATGTGGGTGGATGATGTGTGAATGGAACGTCGATGTAGAATATACGTCAGAGAGAGAGAGAGAGAGAGAGAGACAGAGGAGGGTGGTGGTAGGGGGAGGGAAAAACGGCGGACGTGTATATACGTTTGGTTCGAGAGATATCTTGGAACGTTTTTATATTTTTCTTTTTTTTTTTTTTATAATTCTATTCTAAATAGTCTTCCTTTATTATTAATATATTATTATTAATTATTATTATTATTTTTTTTTTTTTGTTAAAAAAATCATTTTAGTAATTTCTCTTTCAGTATTATCTAGTCTTGGTGTCTGTGAGTGTCATTAAACGAGATCTTTTTTGAAGGAGAACATCGAACCGAAACAACGTATATATCCGCTCTTTAAATAGCAGAGGAGGGGTGCAAGGGGACGGAGGGTTCTAGGGGTGGGGGTGAAATTAGTATGAAAGAAAAAAAAAGAAGGATTAAATAATCAAACGATGATACTAAAATAATGCTACTTTGTTTCATTGAGAAATTAATCGAAATTATATTATTATTATTATTATTATTATTTTTTTTTTTTTTAAATTAAAAAAGACATAAAGAGAGGTTAACCGTAAAATTTTGCCATTCGCTCGCCTTCTCGCGAAGGAGAGACACCGAGGCGGCAAAAAAAAAAGGAACAGGGACAGAATGGAAGGATAGATAGATAGATAGAAAAAGAGAGAGAAAGAGAGAGAGAGAGAGAGAGCGAGAGGGAAAGAAAGAAAAATTGCGATCGTATGTTCGCAAGCAAACGCACGTTTGCTTCTCAATGTTTGTGTGTGCGTGGAATGTGACGAGGAGAGATCATATGCTGCGGAGGGACGTAAAACGAAAAGGAACTCGGAAAGAGTGAGAAATAAAGAATAGAAAAAGAGAGAGAGAAAAAAAAGGGAAAGGATTATTATATCAGGCAAGATGTGTGAACGTAACAAAAAAAGATAATAAAATAACTTTTCGTCTCCTCCCTTTTTGTCTTTCCCTTTTTGATTTTTCTTTTGATAATTATTTTAAAAAACTAATTATTATATTTCTTTTCGAAATTTATCTATGTATAAAAATTTGAAATGGAAAAGAGAGAGAGAGAGAGAGAGAGTATGTCGTCAGTTAAAATAATAATAAGAAGAATTTATGTGTATGTGTGTGTGTGAGAGAGAGAGAGAGAGAGAAAAAAAAAAGAAAGAAAGATAGAAAAAAAGGTAAAATTTTTGAATTCTTCGATAGTGTCTGTTGTTTTTTTTTTCGATGTATGTGTGTAATATACGTGAATACGTGTGTGTGTGTCTCGTCATCGAAAGAAATCAAGTTTAATATTAATGTTAAGCCTATATATATATACACTTTGTATATGTTTGTAAATATATACATATATATATGTATATGTATATATACATATTATATACATAATATCAATCTACTTATATACATGCGTTCACTATTTTAAGTGTAACTTCATCAATCAATTCATTTCACTATCATAGATATAATATATTAAATAGTACATACAAATAATAGAGACAAATAATGAGCAAACGGAACAAGTATTTGTTTTTTTTTCTTGTTGAGAGAGAGAGAAAGAGAGAGAGAGAAAGAGAGAGAGAAAAGAAGAAAGATGTTGATGAGGGGAAAGAGGAGGAGGAGGAGGAGGAAGAAGACGTCGACGAGGAGGGGATTAAAAAGAGAGTGGGGGGAATAAATCATACATCCTCCTCCCTGGGATAACAAAAATTTACTAACATCCGGAAGGTTGTCGAACGAAAATATTCGGCGAGAGTGAGAAAGTATTCAGGGCATCCTCGTTTGTCCGTAGAATGTGAATGTTGCATTGGATGCACAGCATCCGTTGTAAATTACAGAACCCCACACGTCTCTTTCTCTCTCTCTCTCTCTTTCTCTCTCCTTGTCTGTCTCCCTGTCTCCCAGTTCCTTCCTCCTCTTTAAAGGGAACACGTCGTCCCACTGTTTGCTTCGTCCGTTCGTGACCGATTTGTGACGCGGTACATTAATCGAGAAACGCGAGGGGAAGCTTAAGGGTGGAGAGAGAGAGAGAGAGAGAGGGAGGAAAAAGCGAGACAGTGAAACAGGGTGAGGAGGAGGAGGAGGAAGAAGAAGGGCCCGAGAGAGCAGCGAGATGAGCCGAAAATAAGAAGAGAGTAAAGTGGCTGGTCGGTGCAGTGATTCACGTGACCGGAAGTACCCCTTCCTCCCTCTTAATCATTCTCTCTCTTTTCATCATCATCATCATCATCATCATCCTCCTCCTACTTGGTGTGCGTAACCACGAGAAAGAGTGAGTGTGCTTGTGTGTGTATGTATGTATGTATGTGAGTGATAGCGTACAACAACGCCCTTCGCGCTTATTTATCCTTTCCTCTCTCTATACTCAACGAACGCACACGGGGGAGCAACAGAAGATGATCGTCGCCAAGATGTCAGAGTTCGCTGCTCTTCGGTGTCTCCTTCTTCTCCATCTCCCTCGTCTTTTCCTCCTCATCCTCTTCACCCCCTTCTCTTTCTTCTCCTTCTCTTTTTCCTTCTCCTTCTTCTCACAGAGACATCCAACAGATGTGTTAGAGAGAGAGAGAGAGACTCTTTCTCTCTCTCTCTCTCTTTCTATACCTTACAAAAATGCCATACGTGAAGAGTCAAGGTCACGGAGAAGAAAAAAAAAGAATACTACGAAGGTGTTTATTGGGTAGTAGTCGTCCATTAAACAGTTGGATCTCTCGAAGTTTGGTGTTTATACAAAGAGGAAGAAAGATAGATAAATAGAAAGATAGAAAGATAGAAAGAAAGAAAGAAAGAGACACAGTAGCCAGTTTACATGAGCGAAGGCAACGTGCGAGGTGTGTTTTTGCGACTGGGCGTACCACCACCAGTGTTCTATATTAAACTCGACGAACACGGGTCGGTTGATTGCAAAACGGACGCCTGATATTTTCGTTGCATCGTACGAGTAACTGCTTCCGGCCGTAGCTGCTGCTCTTCTCTCTCTTTCTCATTCCCTCTTCCGAGAGAGAGAGAGAAAAAAGAGAAAGAGGGAGAGAGAGAGAGAGAGAGAAAGAGAGAGAGCACATAACACATATATGTACATACTCATACGCTTATAGAGGGATAGTGAAGCGTTTGTGGCTCGCATACCCTTCTTTCTTTTCCTCTCTCTCTTTCTCGCGCGCGTTCTGTCTTTCTCTCTCTCTCCCTCTCTCTCTCTCTCTCTCTCTTTTTCTCTCTCTTTCTCTGTATGCTAGTCTTTACCCACGACGAGGCAGACAACGCTCCGTGGCATGTCGTCTTCGTCCGTCGTTGTCGACGATGAGGACGACGATGGCGGCCAGGCCGGAAACACCTACGCACACTACGGCATATCGAAGGGCGACTCCTGCTACTTCTCTTACTGCTGATGCTGCTGCTGCTGCTGCTGCTGCTGCTGCTGGTGCTGCTGATTCTAGTGACGCTGATGATGGCGATCGTGCTGCCGAGGATGGTGGAGAGCGAGGGGTAACCTTCGAGCTTCACCCAGGAACAAGCGCCTACTCCAACCTCTCCTCCTCCTCCTCCTCCTCTCTTTTATTTCTTTTTCTTCCCTTTTCACGCTGGAGTTCACCCAAGTTTTTACACGCACTCACTCCTTCTTCTTTTGCTCTCCGAGGCATGGCCGTCACGAGTTTACTCCAGGATAGCTCTCGATTGACAACGACATGCCGATCTTTGAATCTTATCGATCAAACATTTGATCAAGATTGTTCATAGTTTATCGATACAATATTTCATTTCTTTTTATTAATATATTATACCTGTCTCTCCTCTTTGATAGTTTCTTATCCATGACCTTGATATTTTGTCTACTTTATTCTTATCTATCCATCCATCCATCCATCTATCCATCCATCCAATCCTTAAGTAAGATCTCTTCGTGATACGTACATACATCATACATATATACATACATACATACATACATACATACAATTGCATTCGCAAGAGCGCGTGGGGAATTCTGACGAGGAATGCGAGGTGCGTGAAAGAGGAGACGTGACCTTTCCAAGGTCAGATATTGCCGGGTAAGAAGAAGAAGAAGAAGAAGAACGACTAGAAGCAGGAGGACTTGTGATTTCGTTTTGTTAACTGAAAATTGGCGTACGTCTCTCTCTCTCTCTCTCTTTCTCTCTCTCTCTCCCTTTCTCTGTTTCTTGGCTGGTCAAGTAGGCGCGTGCCAAAAGAGAAAGAAAGAAAGAAAGATAGAGACATGATGGAGTATATAGAACTAAATGTAAACTTGATAAGAAAGTTAATGTAATAATAAATGATAGAGAAATACGTAACTATGAATTTCGATTTAATTTGTTTGAGAAAAAAAAAGAATGAAAGAAAGAAAGTTTAATTTTTATAATGAAAACGATTTCAATGATTAAGTACACTTTTTCGTAAGATCGATTAGCAAGTAGGAAATAAATAAATAAATAAATAAATAAATAAAAAAAAAAAAATAAGTAAACGCTTGAATCGTGTCAGCTGATAGCTATCAATCAAAATGTTATTTCATTCACCTGTCATTGATTATGATAGAGAGAAAAAGAGAAGAGAGTGAGAGAGAGGGGTTTAAATTCTCAATGTCTCTTTCATTCTTCTTGATTCATTAACCAATGTATGATAGAAAAAGACTGCATTATATATGGGCCAACTTAATGCTCATGACATCAACAACAGCTTAACATCGTTATTACGCGGAGACTCGCGTTCGGATTACATAGTATCCTTGGCCTCCTTTAAAAATTAACGTTATTATAATATGTCGCTTTATTCTTTTATAAATTATTTTTATAGAACGTACACACAACAAACACACACGCACGCGTAAACAATTTTTATTTATATATATATTAATATAAATTAATATATAATTAATTATATTATTAATTATATTAATATTATATTTATATTAATATTACAATATTTATTTATTTATTTATTTTTATTTACATTCTTCCTAAATCTTTTTTTGATTTACTTCAATTTGAATAAATATGAATTATTGGATCACACACAACAAACCACACATACTCATTTATATAGACCCCTCTCGCCATTTCTCTATGAACATATAATATATTAATTATTTAATTTATATTTTTCTTAAATCTTATATAATTCATTTTGTTATAAATAAAATACTATACGTTTATCCTGCTTTTTTTTTTTTTATAAAGATTTACTTTTTAAAATTAATTCGTATGAAAAGTTGGATCACTATACATATTTGTATGTATCATATATATGAAGAAATCTTTGTTTTCATTGTACGTGCCCATTCGCTCTAGTCACACCCGCTTAACATCGACTATGCAAGTCGAAGGTGTGGCTTTATGTAAAGCATATGGCTGGGAATTGCCATTTCTACGGGTGCATTATGGAAACGTATGTTGTCATCGATACGTACACAACGCATCCGACAAATTACACGGTTATAGAAAATTCTCATTACAAAGATTAATTAAAAATGAGTTAATAAAAGATGTCAAGGAACTCCTTTGAAAAATAGTAGTAAAAAAAAGAAAAAAAAGAAAAAAAAAAAAACATTAAATACATCTCCGCGGGGAAATTTTGATGCAAACAACAAAAATACTTGAGCACAAACGAATATTAGAAAAAAAATTTGCAAAATTATATTTTACATAATATTATATAACGTTTTCATATATTACAAAAAGCCCTTTCTTTTATTGATAACTGTTCTAATGAAATTTGATGAAAATAAACGACGAACGTTCGGTTCAATGTCTACAAATGCAAGAATTTTATTATCGGTATCGTTTGTTTTTTTTATGAATACACACGATCATAGTAAGAGTATCGTCGATTCGTTACACAATCTGTACCATTGTATTTCATATGAAATTTCATTCAACATTGGAGAGAGAGAGAGAGAGAGAAAGAGAGAGAGAGAGTGTGTGTTTTAGATGTTATTATATCGTTGTCTTATCAAACTATTTGTATCCAGAGTTTTTTTTATAGATGGTCATCTAAAAAAATCAAATATATATGACTATTAATGTATGGGATTCATTATTGTCGAGTTATATATTTCTATTGTATCTTACCAGAAATAGATAAATTTAATTATCTCTTCTTTGATAATGACTTTCTCTTGATAATAAACTAAATGGATACGAATATATAGAACAACGTTAGATATTGCAGTAATAATTTACACTACAAATATGTTTTTTTTTTTTTTTTTTAATCATTTTTACGTTAAATAACTTTATTTGCAGATTAAAGAAACAAAAAACTATTATTTTTAACATTTGGGTTGTATTATTACGTTTGTTTTACATTGCACATCTCTGACGTAGCAATTATAAACTTGTGTTTTTTTATTTTTTTTTAATTTTTTTTTTTTATTATTTTTCTTCTGTGCTACAACTGCAATTCAATTTTCAAGCAAATAATTTATTATATAAAATTAATATCCTATATATATATATATATATACTTTGCGAGAAGTATTATATTTTAAAAAATTTAATTTCTTCTTCTGGTTTTTTTTCTTCTTTTTTTCTTTTTAATGCAAAACGCGTGCAAGTTTTTAGCTCATTAACTTTAATTTATTAATTTGTGATCGAATGTTGTATTTCCTCTTTATTTCTTTTTTTTTTTTTGTTTCTTTTCAGATAATCTTTAAGTAACAGTAGTATCTGTTGTGTTATCAACGGATGTTGACACTCCATCTTTTATTTCAGTTTCTTCTTCTCTCGACGAAACAATCAATTTATGATAATAACTTTCGATTATTGGCAGGTGAGGTGCTATATCACTTGGTTCTATGAACAAAACTGGAGATACCTATTAAAAGTATATTATTATTTGTTAAAAATGTAATTACATTGTTCTGATTAAAAATATTAATGATAATCATTGTAAATATAATTGTTTAATTATAATACTATTGACAATGTATTGTACTTACATGAATATCTTCAACTTTGGCTTCTCGAGTAGTGAATTCTCTTAACAGAAAATTTTGTCCAAATTCGTGATAGATACGAGTATCTTTTATTCTTAACATAACATTGTCAATTCTCAAAAAATAACGCAGAAGAATGAAGAAACTTGTAGGCATTACACGCTAATTTATAAAATGAATAAAAATAAAATTATGCATACGTATTAATATCAACAATGAAAATAAACAATTATTATATCATATTTGTCATTCAAATAACTTACAATTTTAACTGAACATACAGCAATACCATTATCATGTAGTTCATCTTCAAAAAGTGTCAAATCATGATAAAACCTAATTTTCTCTCTTCTCTTTAATTTATCTAAATCAATTCTTTCGTTAGTTTCTTCCAAATGAAATCCAGATATTGTACCAGTATAATTGGTTGTAAAGGTCCAATCAAATGGTTTAACTTTTTCTTCCAAAAATTCGCTGCTTTCTAATCTGTGTTTAAATGTAACATATACACAAAAAATTGAATACAAATTAAATCATATTATTTTGATAAATATATATTTGAATAATCCTTTGATTGCAAAGTCAGATCATCAATAGATATTCAACAGAAATTACTCTTTTAATGGAAACGCTATTTATAAGCAAATCAATGTAACATTCTTTGTTGTCAATGAAATACTATTTTGTCATGTTTTTATATCTAAATACCTTGCACAATCAAAGTTAAGAAAAAAAAATATATATATTGTATACCTTGATTCTTTCCATGCTTCGGCACATGCAAGTTGTACATTGATTTTGCCATTGGAAACATATTTTAATGCATCAAGTGCATTAAACTGCAAGATAGCTCCAGTTCGGTGTTTCAAAGTTAATATGTTATTTGGAAATACCATATCGGGCATATGTGGCAGGTCTAATGTTTTACTATATCTGTGAAACAAGATTTGATTAAATATATTAACACATTCGTTGTCAGTGTAATACATTTGTAAATAGTAATTAATGTGAAAAATCAGTTCTAAACTGTCATTAGTATCTCTTCTTTATGGTACAGTAAAAAATATGTTAATATGAAACAAACGTGTAATATATAATATAATAATAATAAGAATAAGATAATATCATACATGCAAAATTGACATGCTGTTGTGTCATCTTGGTCACCGCAACCATTTTCGCTTTTTGAACATTTTGAATGAAGTATATGAGATTGAGTATATTTTATTTGCCATGGTGGAAAGACATGCTCCTTTTCATTAACAGGTAGCCGTAGTATATCTACTCCGCCATGAACTTTCACTGTTGTCATGATCAAAACTTCTTGTTAACAAATGATATTATCGTCCTCATACATTTTTTTAAAAATATTATTATCTTATTTATTTATCTAAAAAATACAACTGAAACAGAGTAAAGATATCATTGTTTTAAATCCATGTTCCGTTTAGTTACATTTAATATCATTTAACTGATATTCCCTTTTACAAAATGAAACCTAACCTTTAAAGCATTCGTATGATTGATGAAATTATCGAGAATTTTCACAAGTAACAATTTTGTTAATAATCGATTAATTTTCTTATTTCAAATATCATATTACAATATTATCTTTGTTCTTTGAAATTTCCTTCTTTTTTGTTTTTAGAAAAAAACAAATTAAAGTATGAATAATAACAAAATTCTAGCACAACATTTCACATGATGAAAACTGACAAGTCTTATTCCAAGTTGACAACTAAATTCATAATAAATTGATCTTACCGTTTATTGCAGATAAATGAACTCAATTGTTGGTTATACCGAGTGTTTACTATGATAATTTTGCACAATAATTTTATACAAGATTAAACTAAAACAATTCTTTCTGAACAGAACCATGTATATCCTAGACAAAACTTAACAACCCTCTATCCCACATGAAAAAAAAAAAAGAAAAGATAAGGAAGTTTCCTTCGAATGTAAATTACGAAATTTGTCAATGAATGAAATTAAAAAATACGATAAAATTTATAATATAAAAATGAAAAAAAGAAAAAATACTTTTAATTGAATTAATATTAATATATTATAATCACATGTATTATTATATAACATTTGTTATTATAAGTCTATAATTACAGTGGAGTAGACATTTAAAACTTAGTTCGAACATTCCGTCGACAGATGGCGCTCGTGGAATGGCGCGTAAATTGAATTAATTGTTAAAATTGGAGAGATGGAGTTCTGTTCGATTTTATATTTGGTTGAGATGAGTTTGAAGTAATCGAAGATCATTGTGAAATCTGCATTGGTCCGTGAAGATTGTTTCTTCCCGTTTATATACAGACGCACACACCTTCGTTTATTGAAAATATTATTATATTAATTTATTTTGATAATGACAAAAAGTAAAAAAACAAATACGAGTGTTGAACTCGGTCGTCAATACAATGGAGGAGTTAGCAAAGATATTAACGGGCCGGAAACTTTGAACGATATTCAAAATTTTGACGAAATCAAACCATTTTTACGCGAAGAAACAATAAGAAAATTAAAATCGGTTGCTGGACACGTTGGACTTTTAATTACTTTAATGCTTTATACAGCAATCGGTGGTATGGTAAGTTTTTTTTTTTTTTACAACAAAAACATTTATTCAATTATTAAACATCGATATAATTGTACTACGTGAATTTTATGTAAAAAAGAACAAAAAATATATTTCATCATTTTATTTTAATAGTATTTATAATAATTTTGATAGTAGTTTTGAATTTTTTTTTTTTTTCATTTGATTTACGTAATAAATGAAAATGCAAAGGGTCGTTACGTTTTCATTGTTTATATCAACGAGAAATAAGTTTGTTTTTATAACAAACGTTTCGCCTTCGTGCTATCCAATTCGTGTTCTATTTTTAGTAATTGAAGAGAGAGAGCAACCTGATGAAAATGGTATTTCAACTTGGAATGTTTCATGTTTGAATCTTTCAAATATAAGAATTTTTACGAACAACTTTACAACGCGTTTACTGCTTGATAATATTTTCGAAAAAAAAGATAAAACAATTATTATTTTGCACATTACATTTTACACACAAATTATTTTATGTTTATATTCAATCTTCACTAAATGTTAATTTTCTATTCTTCTTTTTTAATACAATCGACTTAACGATTAATTTATTATATTAACAAAAATCGTATAGTTAGAAACAAATTGGATAAATAAAATCTAATTGAATGTTAATTCAATGCTACTTGAAAATATAAATGAATGTTAAGCTTTGTTTCTAAACACTTTAAAAATACATATTTACGTACATACACATACATTAACGTTGAGTGGACACTCATGTTCAAGCGGAAGCTACTAACCGGATCTTCTTTCAGAAAACTTATACCTTTTATTGTCAAGTGCATTTTAAAATGAAAAATGGAATCATATTTCTTCCCCGTTTTTTTTTTCTTTCTTATTCGTTGCACGCAATTCTAACTCTTCTTAGTAATAATTTAAGAATAAAATGTTATTATTATTTATATTTTCATATTTGCATTAAATACAAATTATTTTCATTATATTTATTTATTTGTCTTTTTTTTTTTTCTTTCATTTACCAACGATTTAAATGCAAATTATTTCATATTATTTTTTTGTTTTTTTTTTCTTTTAAATCGAATAAAAATGTTTCCAAAAAAATTACGCACAAAATTTGTCATTTTCATTGTCTTTTTCTTTATAATTTTGTACAATGTATTTCAGGTTTTTCGACAAATCGAGTTACCAGCAGAATTAGCGAGATTGGAAAGATTGCGTATTAAATTACGCACACAAAGATACCGATTTCTCGATATGATTTCAAACAATACCGATGTGTCTAACTTGAAAACTCTGGTATATATAGAGTATATTAACTTTAGTTGCTATTAATCAAATGACAATGTGTGTTATATGTGTGTATTATTAATAAGAATCCAAATTTTCTAGGTAAGTGTAAAATTACGGGAATACGAGGAAGCAATTCAAGAAACTGCCCAAGCTGGTATGTTGGTCAGTTTTGTTACCGAAACTATTGAACAGAGTGATCAAGGATTAACAGAGTTACCACCAATTTCTACCGATCGTTGGAGTATCCTTCAAGCTGTATTTTTTGCGAGCACAGTTCTCACAACTATCGGTAAATTGTTTCTTCATTTATAATTAACGTAAAAAAAAAAATATTTTGTTTCAATGTTTGTAATTTTTTTTGTTTATTTTTAGGCTATGGCAACGTAGTACCGTCCACGAATTACGGTAGAATCTTTTGCATTATCTTCGCCATCATAGGAATTCCTTTAACTTTGACTGTAATTGCCGATTGGGGCAAACTTTTTGCCGAAGCTGTGGTCCAGTTAGCTGTTATAGCAAAATCAAAATTACACTTTTTAACAACTGCACCTTGCATACAAATGAATCCTACTGGCAGAAAATCAGTTGGTAATAAAAAAAATGTTGCAAGTAAAAAACAGACGTCGTTGTTCATCAAGAATCGAGTGAAAATATTGTTTTAAATGTTGCATTCAGGTGCGGTAGCAGCAGTCGCATTACTTTTCGTATATTTGGCGTGTGGTGCAGGTATGTTCATGCTGTGGGAAGACGATTGGGACTTTTTCGAAGGATTTTATTTTTGTTTTGTCACGATGACTACCATAGGATTTGGTGATCTTGTTCCTAGTAAGTTATTTTACATTACATTTTGTTTGTTTGTTTGTTTGTTGAAAAACTCAAAATATATATATATATTTATCAACAATTTTTTAAATCCTAAATATAATGAATATTGACAATTAAAAAAATTAATTTAACAGAACTTTCGTTGTCTTCATCGTAGTAGAAATGTATTTTTTTAATAAACGAAGTAATATCGATTGACTTTCTGAATGTCTTCGCGTAGTTTGTGTATACGTAATTATAGCTACGGTTCGTATCGTCGATCCCATGCAGAGAAGCCCAAGTATACACTATTGTGTACCTTGTACATCCTGGTGGGCTTAGCGTTGACTAGTACAATCATAGAACTGGTTAGAAGACAATACGCTCAATCTTGGAGAAGATTACAAGCTTTGAGCGGACCCCTGGCAGAAACCATTCGTAGATTGGGCGAACACGCTGGTGGTGATATGTCATCGCTTCATTCTGATCTGAGGTATTATTTGTATAAATACTGTTTCTTTTTGTTTTTGTTTTATTATATATTGAAATATTAGATTTTACAATAATTTTCATATTTCATTTTCTTCTTGAGATAAAATAATGTTCGATTTTTTTTAGGAAAGTATTGACCGTTATTTCGATGCCGAGATTGAAGAGATCACAATCGGGTCGACCTGATTCCAAAGAACAAGAATGGGAAGAAGCTGTTGAAGCTGTGTTAAGAGACATTGCAGCATCCGCGACAACTCCGCCTCCGAAGAAACCGATCGTTCAAATTGTCGTTTACGAATCGAGCGTTTAAATGATCTTTTTATTAAGTTTGACATAATTATTGTGAGATGAATTCGATGTATGTAAAATCAATCAATTTTATTTTTGATTGATGGTTTAACATATATTTTATTTTATATTAATTATTCTCTAGTTTTCTATTTAATATATTTATGGATACGAAACAAGAAGAAAATTAATAAAAAAGAAAATATTTCATGATTATTAAAAATGTATACAAAATCGAATTTGAATTTTTCGTGTTATGAATGCTCGTAATTTCCACGTTACATCACATAATAATCTTTGATCTGCGATTATGCGTTAAATAAATATAAGTCCTCGTCTGGCCGTCATTTTCTCGCAGCGGTCGCAGAAAACAGCATCTCTAACAGAAATCCAACAGAGCGTTGCCAACCGGTATCACTCAGGCTTTATTTGCCCATGATTCATTTGTTCTCTTGCTTATACACGCTTTTCTCATTCATTCTTGCTCACGCGCAGTTAATATACTACGGGGATAAATAAAGCATACCATGTTTACATCAATTTCTCATTTCTTTATTCCAACTATTTGATCTTTCTGTTTAGTATGCTTAGGCAATACTAGGGACCCTATAAGAGGGACGCGCCATACACATTGCTAGGCTGAAAATGTGGGGGGACAGCTTCCGTTGCATCGCGCAGCCATATTTATCTTTAGTATGTATTAACGGCTGTGGTTAGTTTAAGTTTGGAATACTTATAGTTTTTATTGTGATATTTATATTTAATTGTTTTTTTTTTTTTTAATAGTTTTCTATAAGTGTAAGTTTAATTTACTCATGTAATAATTACAAGTGTATAAATGTACAAACCTAACCTATAATTTATCGTTTGAATCATTCGCGCGCAATCACGTGACTACACGAGTTCCTGTCCCCCAGCAATGTGTATGGCGCGTCCCTCCTATAGAGTCCCTAACAGTGACAAGATAACAATTTCAACAATGAAATTTAAATTTGCCGCGTTACGATACCTTCTGTTCCTTCGTGACGTCACATAGGGAGGTAGAACCACAAAGCATCAAATAAAGAGTAGGGATGAGAGTTGTGGCTTCGATCGACGTCGCGAGAGGTTGGGATTTTTGATATAAACCAGGATACTTCTTCAGGGTCGTTTAATTCTAAATTTAGAGACAGTAAAGTAAGGAAAGGAGAAAATAGAAGCGGTGAAAAAGAGAGAAAAAGAAAGACCAAAAAAAAAACAAACATAAATAGAAGAGGACAATTACAATAGAACAAATCTTTCTAAAAATCCTTTTTTTCTTCGTGAAAGTCGCAAAGACTTTCGCAAAATAGTGGAAATAAATAAACAAACTCAATTATTAACAGAGACAGAGAGAGAGAGAGAGAGAGAGATAATAATTGTGATAATGAAGAGTATGGATAATTCAGAAAGTTCATTTGAGATCAAAGAGACACCTTCAAGTATCGTTCGCATCGCATATCGTGTGCGTATTATTAATTGACAATGAATATAGTTGAACTCTTCTACGATGATAATCAGTGTCGTCCACATTTGTCGTTTGCACGCATACATTGATTCACGTAGTACCTTCTTTTGTTTTTTTTTTTGTCCTTTTTATTAGTTTCCTATCCTTAGAAATTGCTTTCAAAATGAACTATGTTTAACTTATATTATAAATTGTACAGGGTGTCCTATAACTGATATAGTACTAGTGAACATGGAATGATTCTACTTGAAAAATGTATAATTAAATTTGTTCATATAAGTTATTATTTTTAAGAAACAAAAGTTTACAAATTTATCGAGTTACGGGTCACCCTGTATTTATGCGAGTAGCGTAGAATTTTGAGGTGTTCGTATTCGATAGCTTTCTTTTTAGCTTCTTTTTTAAAACATCCGAACAAATCTAAGAAGAATTTTGTTTTATGTAAAATTCCCATTTGATTTTTATATTTTTATATCGAAATTTTTGATTTACGTTTCACTTTTCATAGATCATTCAGATAAACCTTTTTTTTATTTTCTAATCAAATCTTATTATACCTAGTAGAGTTAATCATAACGTTTGTTAGAATTGACATTTATTCTTATATGTACAGTAGACAAAAATAATAATAAAGTCCTTTTTACAAGGAAAAAAATGTTCAAATTACAATGTAAAAAAAGAAAAAAAAAAAACAAAAAAGAAAACTATTCGTTTGAACTTTTATTTCTGTTTATTTTTGTATTTATAGCAATTAAGTCTTATGACTGGCATGAACGATCTCGCTAATCCAACACTATCTAATAACGACGATAAGTTAAATAAAAAAGAAGAAAAAGAAAGTTGTATAATTTGTACTCTACGTTTCTTTCGATTACCGATATTCGTATCGGTAAGCTCGTCGTTGTTTCAAGCATACACAACAATTAAAGAATCCCATCAGTCTGTTACCACCATATTTGAAAGTGTTGAAAATGGATTCAACAAGAGTGCCGAATACGTTAGACCATTGACCAATCAGATTCACGATACGTTGGAAATACCAATAAAAACAATCGACACGTTTGTTTGCGTTGGTTTGGATTTTATGGAGGAAAAAGTACCTTCCATAAAATCTCCGCCATATGAAATTTATCAAAATATCAGCAATAACATTAGGTAATTTGATATTTTTTTAATTCTACCAAATCGCAAATTTACTTTACGTTTATTTTATAATATTTGCGATACGTTTAAATATATAACAATAATAATAATAATAATAATAATATTAAGTAGACCAATAGGTTAATGTAATTTTCCAGCAATTATTTGATTTTTCCACAATTTAGAAAAACCACGTGATCTTATGAACCAATCAAATATATACAAATATTTAAAGTAATAACAATAATAATAATATTTTTAATTATTATTTTAATTATTACAAGTATTTCTATAATATTTATTTACATTAATTGATTAAAATAATATCCATTTCTATTGTAGATTAGCTGGGTCATCAGTAATGAAGACATTTTGTACTACATTTTCCAACATTGTGGGATACGCGGACCGAATAACAACATCCATGAATAAAAATGAAGAAAAGAAGGATGATAAGAGTAATAACGTTATTGATAATGTCAAGTGATCGTCAAAATTGTAAACAATTTTTTCGACTACCTTTACTGCAGACACTTGTAAAAAAGAAACAAAGAAAAACACACGTTTAATGTAATATACACGTAAAGAGTATGTTAATTCATTCATTCAGCAAGATCAGTCACCTAACCACACACACATACATACACACTCACACACATACAAAATCTTATACAAATGAATTTAATTTAATTTTATAGTGTTGACCGTATCATATATTTATAAATTGTTATTCGTACAAAATTATCTTATTACACTATTTTATAGTATTATATATCCTTAAATAAGTCATTCATATTTATTAAAAGAAAAGAAAATGAAAACAAAAACAAAGATTCATAAATTTGACGACTACGTGTGATATGTTTTGAAATAGATGTGTGTGTAAATCTTTATTTTCTTTTTTTTTTTTCTTTTTTTTTTCTTTTCTTTTTACTATTCATTAATTAACAACACTAAAGACGGAAATAAATTTATGTTATTAAATTGTGTTAAAATTAAATATCCAATTAATTGATATTAAAAGACGTTTATAGAATAAACAAATATTTGCAATGAAATAAAAATTTAAATATAAAAATTAAATGATATTTACATTATGCGTAAACGAAATATATTATTTTTGTAAATTAAAATCTAACTAACCAATAATAATAATATGTCACATATTATTGTCCAATAAAAATTTAAATTGAACGATCGAAACATACAAAACGGTTTTGTTACAATCGATATATCGAAACAGTTGGTAACCATTTTCTTAGCGTACGGTTGTCGATGTTACCGCCAAATCGAAGTTTTACTCGTTAAGTGAAGATATGATAAATTTTGTATCGTGCGTGTATGTACACAGATTAATATAAATCGTTTGCTTATATGCAAAAGAATACATTATCATTTACATTTTTATTTATACTAATACATGCAGAACTTATATAAACATGTCAACTACGCATTGTTTCTTGTGTCTTACCGATGAAGGCATTTTTCTTAATATTACATCTATTAACTATGATTCTTTGCGTGGTGATATCGAGACATTTTTATCATTAAAGGTACATTTATTTATTTCATCTATTAATTAATTAATATATTTGATTAATTATGGGTTCATTTTTATTTTCTTTTCTTTATGTTTACTATTCAAAAGAAACATATTCAAATATATTACAATGGAAGCTTTTACTAAGTTTTTTGGTTAGAATGTGTACAATTTAAAACTACGTTAATAACTGTGTCTCTCAAATTGTAAACATTTATTAAATAAAAATTGTATATTTGATTAATTTTAATTGAATATAATATAAAATTCGTTATTTTCATTGATTACATAAGTCAGTATCATCTTAATTCAATGTTTTTATTTTATTGCTAATTTTGTGCTGTATTTATATCTAACCTGATACAATACATATATATATAGATATATATATATATATATATGTTAATAAGTAAAATTTGCTATGCTTGTTTATTTTCATTAATATTTTTTAAAGTTGCTATTACATTTGACATATTTTCTTGATTTCATTCAGGTCGAACAAAATAGCAATGATAACAAGGTTTGCTACAAATGTGCATTCGAGTTGAAACAATGTAGCGATTTTCTCAAAAAATATAAAGAATCTTGTAATGTTAAAAATCAGAAGAAAAATGCTTGCTCATTTTGTTTAGGGACAGAAAATAAAGGATACGTTTTTCGTTTAAGTCGTAGTCCCAAAGCTGTAAATTATCCTAGCGATAATTTGATATCCAATTTTCAGAAACATTTTCAAGTTGACGTAAGACTTTATTTAATTAATAATAATATTTCAAACTTTCATGAAAATGTATCTATACAATTTTTATCATATATACATTTGTTTATAGTTTTTTAGAAAGAAAACTGGAACTATGTTGATGTGCCTGACGTGCAGGTACAGTTTGGACATATTATTTGACTTGAAATCTTTATACATAGAACTTTCTGAAGCAAGAAGTACATTTGATAGTAATTTAGATATTTCAACAATACCTAAGGTAACAATATTTATCTGTTATCTTACAATATTCTTTTTTTTTTTATCAATTATTTTATTTTAT
>NW_015148982.1:823602-849779 GCF_001465965.1 Polistes dominula
ATATATGCAAACTTATTCACATTCATTTATCTTCGTTGCAGGTTAATACAATTACCATTAAACGTAAAACAACTGTCCCAGCATATGTAAAAACTAAATCATATATTTTAAATAATACTGACACTGATTCTAATAATAAAAAAGAAGAAGAAGAAAATTCCGCAATTGAGTTGAACAAAGATGAGCCACAACAGTTAAAGTTTCGCATTTGTAGTTCGTGCAAAAATAAAATCAAAATTGACGAAGATATGTATAGATTTTATAAAACTGGATTAACAGTGTGTAAAGTTTGTTGGATCAACATGGATCCAAGTAAATCAAATAAACGAAAAAGAAAAATTCAATCGGATACTAAATTATGCGCAGTATTCTTAAAAGATGTATTATCCGATACAGTAACTAAAAAGGAACTGAAGGGATATAAAGTCGAAAAGGATACTTACGGTAACAATATATATATTATAACAGATAGTGAAAGTGAAACTGAAGTTGAAAAAGCACATAAAACGGATTCAGATACTCAAGAAAAATCGAAAAAAATTAATATTAAATCAAATAAAGGTCAAAAACGTTCACAATTAAATCTACTTCATGACAGCAGCGACAGTGAAAATAAAAGAAGTAAAAAGATAAAAATTGATACCGAAAAAGAAACAACAGTTAAAATAACTAAAGTGCAAGATAAAAAGTATAAAACAAGATCATCTAAAACGAGTAATTACTCTGATACTGACATTTTATCTATTGACACATCACAAATTGGTAAAACCAAAAAATCTAAGAAATCTAATGAGAGAGAAGTATATTCTTTGTCAGACAGTGGCATTCGAAAATCTCAAAGAAATAAACGAAAACAAAGTATGGATATATTAGTAGAAAATAATACGAGTAGTGAAGATTCATTATTGTTCGAAAATAATATGGAAAAAAAGAAATCAAACGAACAGTCAATCTTAGAACAATCTAAATCTCAAACAGATAATAATATAATCGAAAAGAATAAGAAAATCAAATTAGATTCAACGTCTACATCTATCAGTGAAGATGCCTCATTACTAACAAAAAAGAATGTTATGTCAACATCATTGGAGACTGTTAATTTGAATGAAAAAAACAATTCAAATGAGAAGAAAAATTCAAGTAAAAAGAAAGATTCAAGCAGCAAAAAGGAAACGCACACTTGTCGAGAATGTGGGATAACGTTTAAAAATAAACTTCAAGTTATTACACATGAATTGACGCATTCTAAAACATTGGAATTGAAATTGAACAAGGTAATGATTCAAAATAAAAACAAGGAGATTAAAGAGGAAACTGATGAATTTAATGATGAACTAAGTGAACAACAAAATGAAGAAATTACATTATCTGTTAATGACGATGAAGAACTTGAAACTGTTGATGTATTAGATCATCATGTAACAGAAGATACAGTAGAAAAGGCAGATAAGGAGGAAATGAATCTCTCTTTAACTGAGAACAAAGTGAAAGATTCATCGGAAATACATGGTGGTACAGAAAAAAACTATCTAGAAGAATTAAAATTGACGAAAACGATTGAAGAGTCAAATAGTAAAGAATCTAACTTGAAACTTAACAAAGACAAAGAAGAATCTCCTCCTAAATGTGTAATAGAAAGTGAAGTATTGCTTACCTCTATGGAAAATAACAATACGTCAAAGGACGATAAGATAACCAATAACGATAAACCAATTCAAAATGATGATGGATCTGATAATGATTCAATAAAAAATGCCAAAGAATTGGAAGAAAAGACAAAGGAAATGAATGAAGAGACAAAAGATAAAGATGAGAAGGAAGTAAAGGAAAATAATGCTAAAAATTCTGAAAGCAACATTGATCAATCAGAAAATGATAATATAAAAGAGAAGACAAAAGAAAAAACAATGAAAGTCGAAGAAGAGCAAGAGGACAACGAAGAAGCATTAGAAGATAAAGAACAAGAAGAGAAAAACAAAAAACAATCAGAAAGCAAAGAACATTTAGAAGATGAAGATCAAGAGAAAGATGAAGAACAAGAAGAAAACGAAAAACAATCAGAAAACAAAGAACAATTAGAATGTAAAAAACAAGAAGAAAATGAAAAACAATCAGAAGATCAAGAACAAGACCAAGATCAAGATAAAGATCAAGAACAAGATAAAGATCAAGAACAAGACCAAGATCAAGAACAAAAACAAGAAAAAGACAAAGAACAAGAAGAAGATAAAGAGATGACTGAAGAGGATGAAAATGTGGTAAAGGATAAAGAATATAACGCAAAAGAAATAGAATGTGTAACAAATGAACAAGATGATGATAGAATTAATGAAAAATTAGAAGATGAGACAAACAAAAGTGATGAAAAAGAAAAGAGACAAGAAATCGACATTATTACAGAAAGCGAAGATAAATCAAAAGAAATAGGAAAAAGTATCATTGAGAAAGAAAAACAGAATAGCAATGTAAATGAAGATAACTTTGAATTGAGTGATGGTGATCATTTGGACGATATTCATAGTGAAAAATTAAAACAACATGAGGAGAAAAGTATAAAAGATAAAAAAAATGATAAGAATGAAACGAATAAAGATGAACAAAATGAAATAAATAAAGAAGTAGTTGATAGTGTCAGTTTAGAAACTTCTACTGAATGTAATGTTTCTAAATCTGATGTTAAATCAATAAAAGATGACTCTGACTCTGTTGAAGTAGTTAAACAAGTAGAAAAACAAGTAGATACATTTAAAACTACAATGATGGAGTCTGATAAGAAGAAAGTACATTCAAATGATGCACAAAGATTACTTTATGATCTGACATCTGTAAATGAATATAATTCAAGTAATGAGGTTGATCAAATAAAAGAAGATAATAGAGAATCAGTTGGTACAATGGTAGAAATGGAAAAACGTGATTCTAATTTAGCCACGAGTGAACAACACAATACTTCAAGCGCTGTAAGTAATATAAGAGATGTACAACTGGAAGCGGAAACTTTAGAGGATATTACACTTGAAATACAAAAGAGTGCTGATATGCCATCTTTAGATCCTATGAATACTACGGAAATATTTTAATAAATTGAAACTAGTAAGTTTATTACGTAAATTTAAAGTATTATTATGAATTTTATGGATAGTTATTCTTTTCTTTCTTCCCTTGTAAATAAATCTTCTTCAATAAAAACATTTTTACCATCTATTTTGCAAGAAATTCAGTACTTTGATTTATGAAATATATTTTGTGTGTATATATATATATATATATGGAGATTCCATGTACTCAATTTACTGTGACAATTGATATTTTTTTGTTAGTTTAAATTTTTATGTTCTTTTTTATATTCTGTGAAAAGGAAACTTCATGATCTTTTTGAACAAATATTTTTAATAAAGCTCTCTACGAAAAATGAATTTTTTTGCCGTTTCTTTCGAATTTTTTAAAAATATATAATAAATATATAAAGAAAATTATATACAAAAATTATGTACAAGATTTCTTTTTAATTTTCAAATAAACTTGTTCTTTTTTTTCTTAAATTGTTTCCATATTTCGATTTTTTTTTTTTTTTTGAAAATATTCTTTTAAAAAACTATGATAAATTTAAAGATTTTTGAAGTTGCTTTAAAAATTTGCAGATAGTAACTTCTAATTTATTTTTTTTAAATTAAAGAATGCATATATATGTTCAAATATATACAGGGTGTCCTGTAAGTAGCAGTAGATCGAGTAGGTGATGATTCGAATGAATGAAAATTTGTTGAGTACGTGTGAATTTGATTAAACATACAAAATCCTAAAAACTATAACTTTTATTTGATACACACAAGATTAGAACTGATATAAGAGATATGAAACTGCCATTGTTTGCTAATAATTCAAAAGCGCAAAAGTGCTTTTCGAAATATACACAAGTAGTGAAATCTATCACTTGTTGCTCGCTTTGTGCCATTAGTTACAGGACATCCTGTATTATTAAGTACTTTTACTAGTTAATTTTATTATTTTCTTTATTGTTATATGTATAATTGATTTGTCAATTTTTCTTTTCAGTTGTTACTTCATATCAAAGGTAAACATCATATGAACAAAAATAAGAGATAAAGTAAATTTAGTACAAAAAGGGGGTATGTCACTACACACACACACACACACACATACATACATATTATACATAAATTGATAACACATCATCAACGCATTAAACGAAAATATGTTTAAGGAATGAATAATTAGTTTTGTAATCTTTCAGAAAAACATTCGAATTTTAAATTTTGTACAAAATCGTATGGAACAAAAAAAAAAAAAAAGAAAAAAATTAATTTAATGTGTAATTACATCACGCGTATTAAAAAGACTTATCATGTTTTCAAATAGCAATATTAACAGAGAGATACATTAGAGTTTAATCTCTTTGCGCAATATTTGTGATAGTTTTCTATTGATTAGCTATTTCTGATTTATTGTTTGTTTTTATTTTTTTAATTTTTTTTAATTTTTTTTAATTTTTTTTCCAATATACATGCATACATATTAATATTATATTATTTTTTATTTTTTTATTTGGTCGTTTCTCTCAATTTTTATTGGACTTTTTCGAAACAAGAATATTACTACTTATTATTATTATTATTATTATGTACGTCGTCTGAATAAGGAATTTTGTTTTTCTTAAATTATTATGAAGAAGAAAAAAAGAAACAAAAACAACAAATGGGAACACATGTTTTTCTTTATAAAATTATAAATATTAAAATGTTAAATATAATATATATTGAAAAGAGGACAAAATTAGTTAGTGATAATTATAAATATTAAGTTTGCTTTGTTAAATGATTTAAAATCGATTGATTTGGATACGCAAGATGTTCATAATAATCATAGTTTTCTGTAATATGTCATAACGTTTACTTATTGTAGGACAATGATATTAGAATAGTAGAAAAAAAAAAAAAAAGAAATAAAAATAAGTAAAATCGTAAATATATAAATAGTAAATAATAAATACCTTTATTATTAATGTCACATTGCTTATTGGCCCAAAAAATGTCTCTTTTATTTTTCCACTTGTACATTTTGCACAGTGCGTATAGATTATGTTTTTCACATTTTAATATCAGATTTATAAACTGTTCTATTTGTTCTTGTCCTGTGTGTATATTTCATGTTATAAGAATAAATTCAAATTAACAAATCTATTAACACATTCACATAATGGGCGTTGATAGTTTGCTGAATACCGTATAGAAAATAACTTGAAATATAAGACATAGTATACTAAATGAAAAACAAAAAAAAAATAAAATAATAATAATAATCTTACAATTTGACAAGTTTAATAAACAAATATATTATATATATATATATATATATATATATATATATATATATATAGGAAACGAAAAGTAATCAAAATGTTTTTCTTCGTTGACGAAAAATCATTTATTTATTAAAGAAATTTTCAATGGATGTTAATCAATCAAAAATACAAATGTTGTCATCATTTTTAAACACATTTTTAAAATTGTTCAATTCTCTTTTTAAAAAAAAAAAAAGTCCTTCGATTTTTTTTTATTTAAGACAAAATAAATTTCTCACTGTACTCATCGAAGAAATATTTTTCATTACTTTTCGTGTTATCCCTTTAATATAATAAAAAATAAACGCATAATTATTAAACAAAATTGTGTAAATAAATAAATATAATAATAATTTAAGTGTAGTATTTTTATGATGTAGGGATTATGTTTTGCAATATTTCGTTACAGGATTTTGAAATACTGTATGTAGGAACCATATTATTATTATTATTGGTTATTTAGCTAAAAAAACAATTAATTAAGTTGGCATAGGTTGTCGTGCGATATCGAATATATATGTACATATATATTAATAAATTCATTTAAAATTCATTTTATATGCAAATAATGTAAGTAAAGGGGGAGGGCGGGTAAAAAAAAAAGAAAGAAAGTAATTATATATAGTATTTCAATAATTTGAACTTTACCCCTTGATATACCAGTGATTATTCTTGCTTGATCTGCTTCCTCGATAGATCCAAGATCATAATATAAACTGAAAGCTTTTTCCAAATGTGGCGTTGCTGAATTAGGTTTCATCTAAATATATATATATATAAACATTTGTATTACTTAGTTTTAGTTTTCAAGTACAGGTAAACCCACCCCCACCCTCCTCCCACCCCCTATAACACGGTAAATACGTTCTTAGCAAAATGCCGTGTTGTTTGAAGCCGCTTTGTATGAAACTCAGAGCTGCTATGAGTCAAAAACTTTTGCTTTTAGGCACAAAACCTACGAAGGTTTCTTTTTTTTTGGGAAGGAAACCGTGTTATAGGAGGGCAACATGTATTTTATTTAATTCAATAATACATCTATATATATATACACAGGATGATTATTCACGTAAAATTGTAACAAGAGTTTATAGCTTTTTAAATAAATGACTTTAATAAAAAAGATACTGTCAATAGAGATAACTACATTGTAAAACTTTGATATAATATTTTTGAATTACATATATATATATATATATTAAATTTGTTACAATTACGTGAATCTTTTTTTGTAAATAAATTATTCAAGAATAAAAAGATGTATTAACCTGATTTAATAAATATTCACCAATATAGTAATGGGCTTGTGCAAGTTTATACGGCAAATCAAACTGAATTGCATTATCTCGAAATAAATTTAAATGTTTTTCTGTATTTGTAGTGTCATCAATTTCCTAAAAAAAGAAATACAAACATAATTAGAGATAAGCAAAGTAATAATGCCACGAATAATTAATGTTAAGAGTGTATTAATAAATTTTTTTCTATACAATATTCATATATTAATAAAATAAGATCTCGTAACTTTGTAAATAATCTTTGACTAGGATGATATGTTTTTATATAAATAATGGACTAATTACAAAATAATTAAGGAAATAAATTGATATTAAATTAAATGATAAATGGAACAAGCAGTAAAATATAATATACACAGAAAGTTAATAATTAATATCATAATGTCTCACTCATCAATTATGTATGAGGAAAAATAATATTTTATTAAATATCTATGTTGTAGTAATGTACAATGTATAATTTAACATTAAACTTATACAGTGATTTGTCCCTATTACGCAGGACTTTTGAAAAATCGTTACACTGAAATGTTAAATGATACTTTTAGTTATATGATTGGAAAATATTGTAATTCGAATTATAATGCAGGTATTGATTTTGTTCTATTTTTTTTTTTTTAGAAAAAGCAAGTTTTGGGACAGCCTGTATACAATAGATCATAAGTGTCATCCATTATTTATACATTTTTTGATTTTATTTTATTACCTTGTAAGCAAAGGCTAATTCCATGTGTGCATTACAAATTCTTTCGGGATCCGAATTTCTTTTGGCCATGGCTAATAATTTAAAAAATTCTTCCAAAGAATATTTAATATTGCCATAATACAAATGGGTCCTTCCTAGCTCATACAAAGCGTTAGCTATGTAATCGTAATGACCAGCTTGTTTAAAAACGTATAAAACTTTGTTTAAATAATTATCTTTAGTTAGAAAAAAAGTCATCATAAATTAACAAAAAAAAAAAAACGGAAAATAAATAAATAAAACACTTGCTATCCGTAGCTCTTTTCAAAGCTTCGTTGCAAGCTTGCACAGCAAATTCGGAATCCTCTTGGCCAATTCGTTGAACAAGTGCAATAAGAATTTTGTAAATCAGAGCACAAGATTCTTTAAAAATAGATTTTTCTTTTTCATTAATTATTTTCGAAACGTTCCATATTTTATTTTCTGATGCTTCTCTTGCAATATCCAAATACTCGAGCGCTTTAAGCCAATCGATCTCTATTATCATACCAAATCATTTTTCGTTAGATTTTAATCAACATTTTGATCTAATTATCATTCATCAAGTAGAATAGAGATTTGTTGTTGTTAGTAACCTATCATAGAAAGAAATTTTCCGTAAAGATATCGTACGACAGTGATATTGCGTGCGTCATCCTCATCAATTAATTCGGCTGTTTTCAATGCATTTTCGTAAAGTTTTTTTGTTACCCACCACCAATCTTCACCTTTTGATTGAAAAAATATTGATATTTTTATCCACAAATTTGATGCTTCTATTGATTGTCCTAAACAAATCATCCATTTTGTTATCTTCGCGTTGCTATTTAGATTAGAAAGAATATTATTTAAATGTTACTTAGTTTTTCAGCTTTTCCAATTTCGATTAAAGTTTCTTTTAATTGATTTAATAAATCTCGTTGATCTTTTAATCGTGGCTTTGTCCAGGTAGATGTACCAGGACCAGCAATATTTCTTCTTTCTTCATCGAATTCAATTAAATTTCGAATAAAATCAGCCGCATTTTCTAAGCCTTTTTCTTTAAGTTCGTCTATGACTGCTTCATCGTGTTTTAAGTAGAATCTTTGAAAGGATAGGAAAAAATATTAACATTTAAAAATTTTGTAGAGTAAAAACAAAAAAAAAATGTATTTTTTTTTTTTTTTTACTTAACCGTTTTACTTCAGAAAGAGGTATCATCGGTAACATGGCCTTCAAATTTTCACGAATTTTTTTCATGTTATACCATTCAGCTTGTGCAAGATTTTGTATTTTTTTCCTTCGATTAAACAGACTGTCCTCTTCTATTTGATTTTTTTTTAATACAAGCTCATGATTTTTATTATCGAATAAATCCTTACAAAAATTCCAATTGTGATAAGTCATTTTCGAATAATCTCAATTGATTTTTCAAATATTAGATCGATTAATATTGTAATATTTGTATTAATTAAAATGGAAACGATATTCCGTTGTTTAAAAAAAAAAAACAAAAGAAAGTTCCGTTATGCAAATAAATTTATTTAAAATTTTTTAACTTTTTCAATATTGTTTTGTGGAGTGAGGGGGCTCCGCCCCCCAGCCCCTCGCAGGGGCTCTGCCCCTGGACCCCGCCGGAGCTTCGCCCCTGGATCCCAATTGTGTACCAAATATGTCCTCGTATTCGTAATAAAAAATAGTATATGCAACTAGTGCGAAGTTGTCGATTACTATTATAAGATAAAGTAAAATAAAACGTAGTATTTGTAAATATTTAAAAATTGTAATTAAGTGATCACATGACTTCGCTGTTTGAAAGTTTTTATATAGGTTTATTTTGGATGATTTTTATACACGAGTATCGCTTGTATTTATAAGGTTTATGTGTCTGCTGCAATTGAATATGTGTAGTAGTATTAATATGTGTTATAATTGCAATTTAAGGTTGAACTGTATCTCAAAATTAGGGTTAATGTGAGCTGTATCGTGGTTTATTTTCTTAAAAAATTGTAAATGTCAAGTACAAATCAATCGTGTGCTCAAAAAGACGTAGTTCAATGATAAAGGTCTTAAATCCTGAAAAAAATGAAAGTTTTTGGGATCGCTGATTACAAAAATGATATTATTTTGTTAACAAATAAAACATAATGATGAAAATGGTAGACATTTTGATTAAAGAGTAATTGAATCCTTCGTAAAATTAATATTTGACAGTTTTATTATTAGTTTTATTATTAGAGCTTTTTGAATAAATATTTGTAATACTGTATTAGCGAAAAACACATAGCAACATACTTTTCATTATTTATTATTTTAGTTTATTTTTCCCTCTTGTTATCTAGGCTCCGCGAGTAATCATCGTATTTGTTATTATTATGTATGTAGGTTGGAACTTAAATAGTGACAACACTGCTGTGGAGACACTATACAATGGAATCTACTATTGTCACTGATAGCACACGTTGTTGATATACCTACCTTACCTCCGAGCAAATGGACTCGCCCGTCCCCCACGTCACCGGCGTGGGCACAATTGAGGAAAACACAGTCACTTGTGAGCGAGCGGTCTAACGTAACGGTGTCTCTATGTTTTCGAAACATGAACAACGGAGTTGGATCAAGATTGAATGTGCCAGAGGTCGTACAGCACGACAGTGTCATCAAGGTCTTCAAGAGGCGTGCGGGGATTCGGCATTGCCGTACAGAACAGTGGCACGTTGGGTAAAAGATTTCAAAGAAGGTCGGCAAACTGTGGCAGACATGCATCGGGCAGGTCGTCCTAGCGTCACTGAAAAAGATGTACATGCTGTTGCCGCGTTAGTAGACAGTGATCGACGTTATACGATTCGTGAGCTCGCCCAAGAAACCGGATTAGCGCATACGACTGTGCTTCGTATTCTGAAGAAACGCCTGGGCATGCAAAAAATTGCATCACGATGGGTTTCGCATGAATTGACGAAAAAGTGTAAAAAGAAAAAGCTGAAATCATAAAAAATGTACATGTACACAGATTAAATGTTATCCATCACGGAGTCAGATGATAACGAGAGGGCGCACGCAATGCTTTAGAAATGTACGAAAATGACGGGATAGATTTTTGCACTAGAGCGCGTTAGTGTGATTAGGAATCAGATTTTTAAAACCTAGTTTATTGTCGCGGAAATGTAACTATTGTACTCACGCGTTAAAGTAATGAGAACAATTTTTTTATTATTTTACAATTATTTCCAAGATATTATCGTCAACTTGTTATGTAAATCTATTCAATTTCATCTTATTTAATTGCAGTTGAGTAAAGGATGAAAAACTAAATTTAAAAAAGTCAAATTAAAAGTAAATTATTATTTATTATCGTAAATTGCAGTTTTTATAAGACTAGAAATTTCTATAGTATAAGTAGAGTGAAAGAACATTTGCATCATTGTATTTTTTTTTATATTAGTAAGTAATAATTATCAATTAAGGTTATATTACCTGTGATACATTGTATAAAGACGTATTTACCTGATTTAATTTAGCATTCTTATTACGATCCTTGACTAGTCCACTTATACACCCATGAACAATACATTTCTTCATTGAATAAAATACATTGATGTATCGTAAAACGTCGACTACAGACGATGTATCAGACTGATTTGATGCATCGAATCGTAAACATCTTTTTCTAATTTGCGGTGAGTGGCGCATGCGCATTAGTCTGCTAGTGAGGTAAGGTAGCTGATATCGTATACATACGTGTACGATAAGCACGACAAGTCTAATGCGCATGCGCCAGTACCGCATGAGTTAGAGAGAGACAACATCAACCTTTCGTTTTTTGGTATATTCATGCAGAGACATTTCCGCTTACACAATCGCCTATGGTTTGTCTACTCTATCTATAATATCTCTATGCCTTTAGTTAGTCTTGTATGTGTATGTGATTTTAAGAAAATGATTTCATGCAATAGTTCTGTTGTTTGATACTGAAGTATTACAGAATTAAGTAGATAATAATTTGAAATACGTTAATAGTTTATTTAAAATGAGAAGATCTTATATATTGAAGAATCGTCTGTGACAGTTTAAACAACTTTTCATCGATATTTTAATTTTGATTCGATTTTAGAGGTTAAACAGCATCTTAGAGTGTTGTTTATTCAATGAGTGTTCTTGTAACAAGCTTTATGTTTCCATACGATTAAACAATATTTGAAAGGCTTTAATTACAAAGTCATGGATTGTCTTGACGACGATGCGCTTGAGTTTAGTGATAAAGATGAAAATTCCATTCTTAATCCTCCATCTTCTAACATAAATAATCCCATAGAAGAATATCTTAAAAATCAATTAAGTTCTTTACAGAACAAGGTAGATAAAACGAATAATGAATTGGAAGAATTAAAGGATGAAATTAAAAATATTTCTAATAGTTTAATTTTCAAACTTGTCCATGGCCATGAAAAAAATTCTGATTCAGATAGCGAAGTAAGTTGATCCATGTATTTGATTATTATTATTAAACTTGTTTAATCAATTTTTGAATAAATCAATAACACATGTATCTTTGTTTATATTTATTATAGATGTACACCATCAAAGGAGAACCAGTAATTCAAAAGAGATCTAATTACAATAAACCCTGTAAATTCTTGATACTGAAAGACCATTGGCAATACGTTTATCTAGATAAATGGATAATAGTTGCAATCTTACAGAATGTATCATTTCAGTGAGTATCCATTTTATTTTTATAACATAAAATTTGTCTTTTGCAATATAGATGAAACGATTCAAAGTTTATAGTTGCGATTTATAATAAAACGTTAATACTATGATCACAGGGATGGCAAATAAAATTTGATTTTTTTTTTTTTTTTACCAAAATATAATGAAATATATTGTCTTATTACTATGTTGGGTATTTACGTATTAACGCCATTGTAGCAAAAATTCTGCTAATGCGCCAATCTACACCTTAAATTGTTGCGACAAGTCATAGAATAATAAAACTTTATTGAAAATCTAATAAAAAGTTTAATCGGTAATTTTATTGTGAAGATGTATACTTGCATTTATTTTTCTATTGACAATTTATCTATTAATTTTTAATCTATTTCTTTTTTATTTTTTAAGTTTGTGCAGTAGATTCAAACATCGAGTATGTGTTTTTTTTATTTTTTTTTATTTTTTTTTATTAGGAAGAAGCTCTTTATAATTAAATAACAAAATTTCTATAATTAATATATATTAACAAGAATTATTTTTCGTTTGAAAAATTCTCTAATATTATATGATATTATAATATATATATATATATATTATTTCTTATGTATTAGGAAAATAATATTTAGGAAGATGTAATATCGTTTAAAGTATATTTTAATTAAAATTAATACTTCAATTTTGTTTATTTCTATATAATAAATGACTTAAAACTAATGACTATTATATACAGATAATATACTTAGCAATTTTAAACTTTATCAAGCATAATCTAATGTTTCGTTGCGTTTTTTTTTCTTTTTTTCGTTTCAAACAAAGTTGCCGCTTTCTGCCTACGTCGAGCAGAAAAAAAAAATGTCTACTCACCATGGACAGTAAATAAGAAAGCAAGCCTCAGAGCACATGTTTGTAACACAACAATTACATGTAACTCTGAGACATTTCTTACTTTACCTTCCTAGGTGAGTAATATACTATATTTTGATATAAAAAAAAAAAAAAAGGAATGCTGCATTCACAAATAATTACGATTGAGACCGACGTCTTGTAAGTAGTTGACATATTTTTAACTTCAATTTTTGCATATCAACGTAGTCGGGTTGTCTTTTCCAAGTGAAATATATTCCTCAGGAGAATAATCGAAGAGTATAAAATCATACCTAAAATAATGATAATTGATGTTCATTAGAATATGATAAGTATCGTTTACTATTAAAAATGACAGTTATTTATTACGAGTTAATATTTCAAATAAAAGGTCAACATTAATAATAAATTATTGATATCTATCTAATCTAAGTGATCAATATTTTACATAGATGTGATCAGTATTTTTAATAAATTATCTTTATCTAATCTAAGTGATCAACACTTTTATAATAAAATATTTGTATCTGTACTTTATCAACACGCAACCTTTAACAAAATTCTTAGCCATTTATTTCAAATACTGACAGATTATTATTAATATTGAACAAAATATTAACTATTCAGTATGCATAAAAGCTAAATATATAAAAGTAAAGAAAGAAAGAAAAAAAAATGGATGTACTTGTACCTAAACATTTCATAAAGATCATTGATTTGTGTCTTGGATAATTGAGTGAAATAATTTTGGACAACATCTTTCGTTTGAACACCTCTCGTTGGATTCTTCCATTCCGGTTTAATGATATGTCCAACGTGTGCTTGCTTTATAAGGAAGTCCTGATCTTCCTACGCGTGCGTGATTAAAATTCATTTATTCATTAGAACATAAATTAGTAAGAATGAGGTAGAGAGGTAGAGAAAGAGAAAAACAAGAATTATTATCATCATCTTTGCGTGACTTACTCGAAGTGTTTCGAATTTTGCGATTATATCGAATCGCACTTGGCAGGGTGTACAAAAGTTGACTATTGGTGTCCAATGCATGTCTAATTCGTTTCCAGCTTTCCACTGGCATAAAAGCCATCTAACAAATTCTTCAAAGAATGGATATCTCGGTCCATGTTTACCAGTCATTTTTGAATCCTATGTGGAAAATGTAATAATTAAAAAAAAATCATGTCGATCGATTAAGTTAAATGTAGTCTTCTTTGATAAATACCTTTGATCTGTAATGCCAAACTATATGGGCACCAAGATTGCTGTGAAACGTATGTGGTAAACTATGTTCCAATTTGTCTCTGTAGGCACTCAACAATCTTTCGAAAGGATGTCTGACGATTAAGAAACTGATACTGTCATTTAAATATTTTGCTAATTCTTCGGCCGTGTGTCTAGGATATTTTTGTCGTGCCAAAGACACTGGTACAGCTTTAGAGGCTCTTAAAAATTGCGGACTGTATCTGAAAGATTTGATTAAATGATTGATATAAATCATTCATTTCAATACCTTCAAAATACATTTTTTTTTATATTATACTAATCGAAATTTGTAATATATAAAATATTATTAGTTTGATTAATTTAAATAGAAAAAAAAAAAAAAAATAAAGAGATAAACTGAACAAACGTTTCTTACCCTGCAAGTAAATTGAAATTATACATCCATGAGGTGGATGCAGCTTTGAATACGTTGCACCATATTAGATGATATTCTTTATTTACAAGGAATTCCCAGGCATTGGGCTTGTGAAGGGAATCATTTCCAGGACGATCGAGTCCTTCCTCGGCACACTTTTCGGCCAAAAATTTTCTTCGTTCGATCAAACGAGCTTCTGTTTCCGCAGCTGTTGCTAGTTCGATCATTTTCTCCTCTGGCGTTAAGTTGACATCATCCTGAAAAATATGTACACTGTAAATATTTATCTCTCGTATTGAATATCTCGAGAGAATAAAAATCAATCGAAGAATAAATGTATGAATGAACGAAAGTTTTGTCTATTCTTCCCCAGGGTCAAGATCTTTCAAAGCACGTGCGTAAGAAGCATACAAAGGTGCATTTCTAAGTATGCACTTACGTAGTACCACATATTTACATAGACAAATGTGCACACGTATACTTATATATATATATATATCTATCACACCGACCTTCTATGCTACACGCAAGGTTAAGTCAATTTCCACAATTAAACTAAACACTTTTATCTATGGGCTATTCGCGCGCACGTCGTCCTACGCTACGTTGCATTGAGAATGAGGAGAGTCGTGTTGCAAAACACGTGACATTTGACCTATATATCTTTGCAAAACACATTCTCACCATATAAATTATCGTATCTGTATAAAGTTCGATTAGTGCATCAACGATACAGATCGTATGTATCATTTTACAGATTTATGTATTGAACGAATTAATTGTATTTATGTAAATAATTAAACAAGTAAGGAGAAAGAATTCATTGTATTTCTCGTTTCAATTTGTCGATTTATCTTGGGGAATAAATCGTTGATAAATGTATGAAGTAAAAGAAAAAGAAAAATAAATAAATTAATTAAAAAAAAAAAAGGTGAAAAAGTTAAACGAGAAGAACGAACGTGGAATAGAAGCGCACTGCTGCCTCTACCTTCCCCTTATTGATTTCGTTCTAGAGACTATCGCAAATGTGGGCCACAACGTTGCACGACCGAAGGGCTCTCTCTCTCTCTGTGGGCGGCGATGCATCCGAGAAAAGTTCACTTTAGTGTTGGTGCAAGCGCATCGGAGTTATACACACGTATTTACATGCATACAGGTCTGGCTCGACGGGTATTAGGCGAATTTAATTTTAAACTGCCGATCAATTTATTTGATTTCCAATTTTTAGAATAATAATAATAATAATAATAATAATAATAATGTAGGACCTGGTACGCGAAAATTCGACTGGGTGAACTTAAAAATAAATAATGCTTGAAAAGTAGATCACGTGATCAAACTTTAAAGGGTTACTCTGTTTGTAACTCATTCTCTCTTTGATTCTTTTTGATAATATTTTTCCTTCTTTTTTTTACTTGTATCTCAAAGTCATTGTAGGCCCCAAGGATACCCCTCTTGATTCGTGAAAAAAGAGACTGGATCGTTGGACGAATTGGACTGGGAATGAAACCCAGATCTTTCACTTTCCGGGCGACTGCTCTTATCCATTGAACTATCCAGGATCTACCGACCAATCCTTCTCCACAAATGCTTAATAAGTTTGGTTGACATGGAGGCGTTTGTCCAACACATACATGTATATACAAATATACATTCGTATGCATTGTGTAACATTCGTCATTTATTTCATATTGTTCAACAAATCAGCTCCAATAATGTTTTCTCATAAACGATTGGATACGAAGAACGTATCTTAACTTTCGAATCACGTATCGTTGATCTTAATTGTTTACACATACTGTAAATAGCAATGTGAACACGTATTTTAATATGTTAGTAGCTTTATTAGTTATAAAGGGGGAAGATGAAAGAATAATGTATAACAGTGATCAACGTGAGCAATGTGATTTGTTATCCAATGGAACTATTTAACAATTATTCAAGGTCAATATACTCTTCGAATTTATTGTATATATCTATATATATATATATATAATGTTTGTTGTTCCTGTTCTTTTCTCTTCCCAACCATTCTCTTTCTTTTTCTTTTTGTCAAAAAGTTGGATTCGAATGCGCGAAAGTCGAATATCTTTCCACATATATCTTATCTTTCAACTTAGTTTGCTGTTCTTTTGCATAGTTTAAAGAGGCCATATCGGCCGATCTCTGCGTGTCCATGCACCGCATTGCGCCTGGAACTTTGCCAATTCGTGCTTACTGTGGTGGTGCTTTAAGAACCAAGGGCCTACCGATTTCGATCTCTTTTTAAGAGTTCTTAGGAGAACTAAGTTTTCACGCCTAAGGAGAACTTTATCGACTATGTTATGTAAGAATATACTTTGGATATGTATATATATATATATATATATATATAATATATGACGTAATTCGGATAGATCCGTATCCAATGGTAACTTCGATGACCTTAAGATAATCTTCTAATACTCTTATGGGACTAAACGACTTGAACGGTTACGCTCTCGCGGTTTCTTCCTCTAAATGACATAATTAATTCTTTTTTTTTTTTTTAAATTTTTTTTTTATTCTTATGTTAGATGAATCAGAAAAATGTCTACCTATAAATATTTAGATCTTAACTTTGTGTTTTTTTTTTTCCTTTCACTTGTTAGAGTAAAACGATTGACTGTGTGACGGTTACAATCTCTTGATGTTCTTGAAATAACTTGCAATTAATTTTCTTTTAACTTTTTATATAACTATAAGACAAGCAATTAATGATTGAATTAAATTAATTTGTTGTATGCATAAAAAATGAAGCACAGCCCCCTCCCTCCCTCCCTCCCTCCCCCCAAAAAAAATAACAAGATAAATGCATTAAATGAGAGAGAAAGAGAGAGAGAGAGAGAGAGAGAGAGGTAAATTTAAGAATGAAATTATAAACGATAATTATTGTCACTTACGTCCAAAAGTGATCCCTGTTGCACGTTGTTATGATCATCTTGATTGGAGAGGGCCAAGATGATCAAACCCACGATCGCGGCTGCCAAAAGTGCTCGACGAATTCCCGCGAATACGTGACGTCGTGGTGTCATCTCCCTGAGAACGTTTTTCCTTCTGTATTCATATCGGACTGAAACAAAGCGAAGAATCTTTTTATTTTTTCCCTCTTTTCCTTCTGTTTTTTTTTTCATATATTTGTATTCGTTCAAATTTATACAGAGAAATAACCGTGTACACATATGAACACACACACACACACACACATACGTTCGAAATATGCAATCGTTTGCGTTTGTTACATAAAGGTAAATTATAGAATCGCTGACATTGTTATGCGTGTATTTTATTTCATGTTTAACCTCGTCAACAACTCGTCCTACGAAAAAAAAAAAAAAAAAGAAAAAAATGCCAATATTCCTCGACGATATTTTTAATAATTCGATTATTAAAATGTGTATGTATATATATATATAAGTGACAATTGCGTTAGGGTTGCTAAATTATTTTATTCACGTGAGATTATTACTAAATAAATCATTGAAACAGGCAAATCAAATTTTTCTTGATGAAAATGTTCGTCGTTAGTTAATAATATCAAATTTTGCAACGTGATGATATTTTTAAAGTAACTTTCTCACAGAATATTTTTTACAGATACACACACACACACACACACACACACACACACACACACGTGTATCGTCTTTATTCTTTCTCGTAATAAAAGGTGAGACGTTTCTTAGATGATTAGCGCTTCTCACGTAGGATTTCAAAGATCACTTCCGTCTGATATCTTTCTCATGTCACGTAGATTTTACGAAATACCAATTAACGTATGTCGCCCATTTTTCTTTCAGATTTTTTATTAATTAAGATAGTTAATCAATTGTTTGTTGTGTGGTTAAATAAAAAAATAAATATTTGTACCTTTTTCGGACATACAAGCCGAAAATCCTGCGACGTTTCGGGATTTCGTTAGAGCATTTATCGCCCTTATCTGTAAATGTCGAGCCGAAGAGATTTCTTTTATTATCTTGTAATGGTCGTTTCTTTCGTCTTTCTCGTCGAATGGGCCCCAAGTGTCACACCTTTATCCCTTTTCGTTTCTCTGGAATTTCTTCTTTTTCTTTCTTCTTCTTCTTCTTCTTCTTCTTCTTCTTTCTCTTCTCTTCTCTTTGTCCTTTCAGTTGACGCACGCACGTGATTCTCGCGCACGTTTTGAGAAAAGAAGTTAATGCGCGCACGGATCACCGAACGACCACGGGTGGCATCACATAGATCACTGAGAAGAAAACGTTGGAATGGTCGTCTGCTGGTCTAACAATATGAGCGACCAAACGAGTTAGTGAAAAAGAAAGAGAGAGAGGAAGAGAAAGAAGGAGTGAGTGAGACGAGTAAATAGATAGATAGGGGGAGAAAGAGAAAGACAGAGAGAGAGAGAGAAAGAGGAAGAGGAAGAGAGAGAAAGAGACGCCAGGCGTCAAAGTCCAGCGTCGTTGCTCCTGATGATGGTGGTGCTGCTGCTGCTTCTGCTGCTGCTCTACTGCTGGTGCTGGTACTGATGATCCCAATGTTAGTAATAGTAGTAGTAGGAGTAGCAGTAGTGGTAACTGCGGTTAGTCCGTGTACAGCACGCTAAAGTTCCGGATTGGCTGAATTTTTCGCGGGTCGATTTGTCGGAGTTGGAAGTGAGCAGCGCAAGCGCGAGACAAGTCGAATAGGTCGGGAGGTCGCCAGCAAAGGGAAGGTCTTCCGCAAAAGGGGGAGCGAGGGACGAAGAAAACCAGGGAAGAGAGACGCCCAGAGGGGGATAGATAAGCTTGATCCAATGCCCGACTTTCTTTACCTACCTATTCGGAATGCCTAGTCCAGAAGCAGGAAACGAGCACATACTTGTATTCTACTGTTTGAGTACTTGCTAACTATTGTTCATTATCTTGGATATCACTAATTATTGAAGATTTTCTTTTTTTTCTTTTCTTGTCATCCTCTGATTGTTTTCTCTTTTTTTTTTTTTTGTGATATTTTACTTCATGATCAATTATTTATTTGATGTTTTTTTTCTTTTTTTTTTTTACAGAACATTACGGGAACTGAAATTTTATGCCTTTCCAAAGGACATGAACGAAATTCACGGTGTCGTATCGGCTTTCTGGCAAAAGGAAAACGAACTTTGGAAAAGGATCGACGTAATATCACCGAGAAAGAAGAACATAGTAGCCACGCTTGTTCTCGATCCCATAGATTTTCATGAAAATACAGTCGTAGAGATATACAGTACGATTTCATACGAAAACTTGGATACGGAATTGCAAATAGCTATACCAGTTATTACTTTCTATTCTCGCGATATTCTACGTGGAAAATATGATACGTATTCGTCACCGTACGCCGTGTTAGCATTCAAGAGTATCTCCCTTGAAACTATTTTAGATCTTCCCTTTGAATTAGATTCCGATAGGTTCGTTCGTATTTTGCAATGTCTCGATGCTAAAAGTGCCGGGAACAATATTTATGTTATCGAAAAAATCGAATGTCACGCTATGATTGAAACTTTATCAAGTAATAAGATAAGTATAATGGCAAGGTATGATGTAGGATTTAAAAAAAAAAAAAAAAAGTTAAGAAAATAAGCTATACATTTTCAAAAATGTCTTTCATTATATTTTCATGTCTTATTTTTTTTTTTTATCTTTTTCTTTTTATTTGTTGCAGAACAATGTCTCATTTGAAGTTAATCCTAAGTATAATACAAGAGGAAGCCTCGATTCCTATTACAAGACTCGAGGAAGATAGGTGTGTCGAAGCAGCGGAAGCATTGATAGAAGAGCTAGAAACATATCTCGGTGATCTCAATTTCTCGAGAATGCAAAGGGCAAGGATAAAGAGTGACCTGTTAATACCATGATCGCGTGTTACAACGATATATAACGTATTCAATAATACAAATTATACAAATCCAAGGTTCCAACGACCACCTGTAACATTTGAAAAAAAAAAACCATTCCTATAAAAAAAAAAAAGATTGTGTATTTTTGTAATAAATTAAAATAACGAAGGAAGAAGAAGAAAAAAAATATAAAAGCATCTATATAGGATCATTAGGATCGTGGAAAAAATGGGGATTTGTGTAATATAAATATAACTTTGAAAAAAAAAAAGAGAGTTGAGACGAAGACAATCTTTGAAGAATTTCGATTTTATTTTTGCAAACTTCTTTTCTACGTACGCATTCAATTAAACGTACGTACCTGACGTATGTATGTATATGTATGTATGTATACGTGTAACGTGTATATGACACGTTTATAACCGCATTTGTCACACGGCTAAACGTACGTCAAATTTTCTTCGAGCCGGATATGATGCTGACTGTGAACACCAATGCGCTCGATCGATGAATGAATCGTTGGCAGCAATCGAGGTGCTGTTGTTATCTTTTTTTTGTTTTTTTTGTTGTTGTTTCTTTTGGAAAATATAATTGATAGAAGCCAACTAAAAAGGTTTGACATCGTAATACTTATTTGTCTCTTTTTTTCTTTTACCGTAGCAAGATGACGAATGTTCATATATATATATATATATATTATACGTATACAATATATTTTCTAATAATTATTTTTATACGGCGTGTGTGGTGTTCGTTAGATTTCTTCTATGCATGTGTGTGTGTGTGTGCTCTAAAAGCCGAATTAGACACGTGCAGACACGGCTTAAAGACTAAATGGACGGGTGAAGTTGAACATTGCCACCGATGGTATGTATAATTATGTTGTTATACTTTTTTTTTTTTTTAATGACTTAATCTTCTTCTTCTTCTTTTTGTTGTTGTTGTTGTTGTGTGTTTCCTTCGAGATAATAATTGTCTTTTTTTGTTTTTTTTTTGCATTCTTAATCTCTACAAACATTTATCATTAGCGTAGTTTTGCATCTTTTTGTTCTTTTTCCTTAATCTTCGCTCGATATCCTTTATTTTCTTTCACTCTCATTCACTCTTACTCTTTTTATTTATTTATCATATTTTTTATTTAATATTTTTTTTTTCTTCATGGACTTTCTCCTTCGTTCTCTCTGCTTTTTTTTTTTTTTTTTNTAAATCTATCTATCTATTTATCTATCTAACTATCTATCTATCTACTTCTAACTCTATCTCTATTTCTATTTCTACTTCTACTTCTGTCATTCTCCCTCTCCTTCTCTCTCTCTCTCTCTCTTTTTCTCTCTTCCTCTCTTTCTCTGTTGAGAAAAAGGAATACTTTCTTAGCGTACAAAGTGCTTTTAATAATAATAATAATAATTATTATTATTATTTAGTTTTATACACGCATTAAGGAGACGTAATCACGGAAAAAGATCGCGATACATTTTATACAATACAATCGGTGAATTAATTGCTCTTCTATTATTATAGTCATAGATAGTATTATTATATGAATCGGTTGTTTCTTTTTTATATTCTTCATTTCGCGTATTTTGCAATATATTTTTGAAATATTTTTAACCATTCTAATTTTTGTCCTGATATATTTTAACGTTTACGTGTTTCATTTGTTTGGTATCTTTTTCATTATACGATACATACTTATAGATACATATATGTACATATATATATATGTATATGTATATGTATATATATATATATTTCTTATATAGGTACCTCTTTCATCCCTTAATTCAGTACTTACATACTTACTTCAGTGTACAGTAACATTTTGTTCGCTAAGGCATTTGTTTATGGCAAGTAAATGTATATTTGACAAGTGCCGATGTTTATGTATGTGTGTCCTGTGTGATCAGTAATTTTTTCCAACATTTTTCATCAGTATTTTATCAAAATTATAAATATTTCTATTTAATATAAATAATAAATCAATAATCAATATTTGTAATAAAAGTCAAGTTGTATCAGGGTGATTGCATTACACAATATTTACTGATATTTTATTACAAATGTTTACAGTTTATTTAACCCTTTAGCTACGGGCGCTAATATGTCTACTATTACGGGGCTGCTAATACGTGCAACAGCATCGAAATTTCATTTTATTTTTGGGTAATTTTGTTATTGATATTTAACGATTTTTAATCAAAAGAAACAAAGCACTAAAATTGCATGTCCAGTGTGGGTTGGATATTTGACTTAGTGCTATAACTGCATATGTTCGTCGTATGTCAAATATGCGGTATTTTATGGAGGGCCACTATAGTGGTCCATAGTAGCAAAAGGGTTAAAATACTGATCAAAAATGTTTCCAATTACTAATCTAATAAACAATGATCATAGAATGATATTATTGAAAACTTGACAATGGTGAGTACGATTCACTTGTTCGCTCCTTTTTGTTCTTGTTAACTCTAATTTGTCAAATTATTTTAATAACAAATTTCTAATATAAATTTGATGTACTTTTTACAGGACTTTTCTTTCTTTTTTTTTTTTTTTTTTTTTTTTNTTTTTTTGAAAGTAACGAATAAAAACGACCTAATAAATGCAATTGAATGCGTCTACTACATGTGTGTGTATGCATACTTGTTTGTTTCAGCCTCGTAAATAAAATACGAAGAATAAATAATAATTTAAATTTATATTTAATCAACTTGCATTTTTTTTCTTTTATTATTATTATTATTATTATTATTATTATTATTATTATTATTATTAATCTTTTTCCCTAAAATTAATTGTATAAGTTAAATATAATAATATTTACGTCCGTACGCGCGTGTGTGTGTGTGTGTGTCTGTGTGTGTGTCACTTGACAAGCACCTAGCATAAATAATTAGCATCTATTATACTTTGTTTATTGGCCTCTTGTTTGCTTGATTAGTATTTATTTAATTTAATTTATTTATTTATTTGTTTGTTTGTTTTTTTTTGTATTTGCTCGCGCGTGGATAGTAGCTGTGTGTGTCTTCTTTTTTCATCTTTTTTTTTCTCTCTTTTTTTTTTTTCTTTCTTTTTATAAGTAAAGAACGGCCCTCGGATGTCCCGCAAGAAAATTAAAATGGATTATCCTAATAGAAAAGTGTATTTGATAGATATGATCTTATTGTTTAAGATGTTTACCGGTGCTGCGTAGCGTACATTACATACAACATATTTGCGCTATTATTAAGCGCAATTTATTTATTTAGTTTTTTCTATTTCTTTACAATGTGCGCGCGCGCGCCCGCCCGTGCGTGCGCTTACCGCTGAATTTTTTTGTAGAAAATTCCATCGTAGAAAATTGACGCTAAGATTTATTATTGTTTTATTATTTTCTCCTATCATTATTATTATTATTATTATTATTATTATTATTATTATTATTATTATTTTATTCTTTGTGGTTAATATTTTTGTTCTTTTCTTTTTCTCTCTCTCTCTCTCTCTCTCTTTATTATGGTCTGTCTCTCTCTTTTCTTCTTCTTCTTCTTCTTCTTTGCAAAGCGTGCTACGAGAAATTCATCGCCGAAACGCCTTAGGAAATAATTTTTTACACGGCGGCCCTGATACAATCTTTTGTTACCTGACATTTTTTTTTTCTTCTTCTTCTTCTTCCTCTTTTTTTATAATATCTTCGTAACTATTTTATTTCTTTTTTTTTTTCTTCTTCTTCCTATCCATTTTTCGTCGTCGTCGTCGTCGTCGTCTACGCACAATGGGTCTTTTTTTCGAAATTCAAATTAATCATTTTTTTTTGTTTGTTTTTTTTTTGTTTATTATTAAAAACGTGTTTTACTCGTCACCATCACGAGAAACCGGAAAATTTGATAAACGATAAATGACGTTAACCCTTTGACTGCTAAAGGCGTATATATACGCTCTCACAAATCCATCAATATACACGAAAGGCGTAAATATACATAGGCCCTCTGTATTTTGTTTACTATAACACCTTTATTGCTGTTTAATCGATTAATTTAACATGAAATTTATTGTGATATGTAACATAGCAACTAAATATTGGCAATTATTTCAATGTCTTTATAGTTAATTGCTTTTATATTTGAAATTTGTCGTCTATTTGAATTTTATTATCTTTATTCGTTCATGATTGTTTTATTATTTTTATAATTAGGGTTAAAATTATTCAAATATCCAGTTAAAGTTATTATACCTCTGTGTTATATTATAAATTTTGTATTTTTTTCTTTTATATTTATAATTACCGATTATTATTGAAGGAATGTAGAAAATAATCAAAGTAAATTAAAATAGGTTAAAAAATTACGTTTCTTTTTTTTCGTGTGGTTTGTTATCCCGGGCGCTCAGTCCTTGGACCATTGTGCCCGGGCCCCTTGCAGGGAGCACCTATCATTGCGGTGGTCCCGCGGGCAGCCCCGTTCCCCGTGCGTAGCGCAGCAGTTTGGTGCCCCTCGAGCCCACCACGTCGAATGTTGGTGGTGGTCCCAAGGACATCATTTCTGACGCCCGCGAGCCCAAAGTCCCACGACTGACGAGCTGGCATGTCCCCTCGTTCGATGTCGGAGAGTGGGGACTCGAACCCATATACAGAGATGTTACTCCTTACTTCTACACTCCATAATATGAAAAGTGTCCGTCGAAATGCATTCAATTAGGGTGGCGCCACAGTAGCTTGAGGGTAAATTTTAAAGGAAACGCCAAATATTATTAGAGTAGGATTGAGAAATAAACAATTACAATACATTTACAATTGCTACATTCATACCATACCAAGTGTCTACACCAGCGCCATTCTGGAAGGTTTTTCAACTGTTATTTATAGCATACGCTGGACACTTTTTCAAATTTTCTCCTATACGAGATGATACTCCTTACCTCTACCCTCCATAATATTAATGGTTTGATTCGAGAGCGCGCTGCAGTCAAAGGGTTTTGGGTCTAATCTAAAACGCATGTTAATTTTTTTTTTTTTTTATCAAATAAAAACGTTTCAGTTTTTCTTAGTTTTTTTTTTTTCTTTTTTTTTCTTTTTTTTTTATAATATATGTTCGTGTTCGTGAGATTGCGATGATAATAAGCGTAGATTAATTATCGAAGACTAAATTTTTGCTATACAAGTGATTCTTTTTCTTTTTTTTTTTTTTTGGTTTCTTGCTTTGTTGTTTTTTTTTCTTCACAATATCATTTACTTTCGTTGTCTAAATAATCACATACGATATTCTAAAACGAAAAATATTCGTGAGAGAAATTTCGCTGCGACTGATGATGATGATGATGATGATGATGATGATGATGCATTGATAATTTTGTCATCCTTTTTTTAAAAAAATCTTTTTCTCTTATCTTTTTCTTTGACTTTTGTTGTTGTATTTTTTTTTTTTTTTACTCGTTCGATTATAATTACGAGACACCGTGTAAAAAATATTCAAGATATATTTGCAGAGTAGCGTTAGAAATTCTAATTTGAAGCTTTTAGCATTTCTAAATTTTGTTCAACTTTTTCCCCTTTTTTTTCTTTCATATCATTTTCTTTACTTCGATCTCAATTTTTCTTTTACTTGCGGATCATTGAAATCAAATATAGAAATATAATAATCTAACTGTATGTAACGTTTCGCGTTAGAATTTTAACCTTTGCTTACCACACTTGGTCCAAAGTACCCAGACCTTTTTTTGCAACTTAATTTTCATTTTTCTCAATTGTTCAACTTTGGTAGTTTTTTTTTTTTTTTTTT
>NW_015148982.1:855149-868187 GCF_001465965.1 Polistes dominula
ATATATATGTATATATATCACTAAAATCGATTTATTGCGAATCTTTAGATATAAACTAATAATTGCATCTTGTTTCTCTATTTTATTCGAGTATTCAAATTATAGATTTTTTTTTTTTCCTTTTTTTCTTTTCTTTTATTATTATTATTATTTCTTCTTAAGACAGCTCTAATATTTGTGCTGCCTAAAATTAATTATTTTTATAATATCATTTTTTCTTTGATAGATAAACTTATTGTAAAGAAAAAAACGCGGTTAGAATTTAAATTTAAGTTTGTTTTTTTTTTTTCTTAAATATTACTTTTTTTTTTTAGTAATAGATCCTTTACTTTATCGTATCTTTTAAAAAAAGAGAAGAAGAAAGTAGATGTGGAAAAAGGTAAAGAATAGTCAAAGGACAGTGGATAAAGAAAATAAGAGACAGAAAGATACGACATAGAAATAAACGAATCTTTAGTGAAAATGGGTGGGTGGATGTGAACAGAAAATTGTTGTATATGTGTATGTAAATATGTATAATTGTGTTTTTTTTTTGTGTAGTTTTGAAGAGAAATTAACACTTAGCCGACCACTCGGGTAGATCTACCCTTTTCCAAACTAGTCGGTTGCCAACCGCTCGGCGGGTAGATCAACCCTTTTCATCTGAGGAACGTTTCTTTCATTATAAAGCTTATTTATATAGGGTACAACATATATAATAATAAAATGCACCAATTTTGTAAAATTTTTCATTGCTCATTATTACAGCTCTTTATTTTCGAGATTTCCAAAGTAGTCTTTGCCAGTCATCAAATTATTTTCTAGAAAGAACACTACTTCAGAAAAATGCGTAGCGGTGGAGAGCGCAGTTTGGGCTTTCCCAAAGGGCGGTGGAAACTGTAGAGGTCTCTGTGGGGCGTTCGGTCGGCTAAGTGTGTTAAGAGAAGTGGTATTGATACAATAATAGTACTTAACTATTATTATACTAGATCTCTCAATTGCAATTTATTTTTCTTCTTGTTTCTTATCTTTGAAAATATTTAAAGAAACTTCATTCGATATACTTTGTAGTATGGTTGAATTGAATTGGTTTATTTGTATTTGTCCTTTGTATTTGTGTTTGTGTGTGCGTGTATGTTTGTCATTACTATTTTTGGTATTATTTATAATATATTATTTGTATAATACATATACGTATATATGGGTGTTCGTATACGTATGCATGTACGTACGTACGTATATAACCATTCATATATGTATATATGTACAATATTTCATCTCTTTCTTTCTTTTTTTTTTCTTTTTTTTTTTATACTTCGGTAGTATAATTGCCTAATAATGCGCGGTATGTGATGTAGTAGTAATCATTGCAATAGTAGCACTGTTAACAATAATAATAATCATTTATTACATATTTATTTAAACTTCTTATTATTTGTTTGTTTTTTTTTTGTTTTCTCTCTTTCTTTCTTTCTTTCTTTCTTTCTTAGATTTGTTTCTTAGTATTATAGTACATCGCGTTTTATTCTTCACCCACGTAAAAAGATACTTCCCCTCTTGCGTATCACTTAATATTTGTTTGTTTTTTTTTTTTTTTAGTTTTTATTTTTTTTTATTTTCTCTCTTTCTTTTATTTAGTTTTTTTTTTCTTTATTTATTTCATTCCATCAATATATCATCGTAGCCGCGGTGACCCAAAGGACTCTCAACAAGTTAACACGGTCTTTGGGACACTTTAAGCTTTTATTTATTTATCTTTATTTATTTATTTATTTATTTTTGTTAATATTTTTTTTTTTTTTTTTTTTTTAATAGAACCACTAGTTTATTCATAATTTCTTCCCGTCTTTCTTTCGTTTTGTTTCATTTATTTATTTATTTATTTATTTCTTTCTTTCTTTCTTTTTTTCTTTTTATATATCAGATTTTTTCCTTTTAAAACACATTTATCGCATTTCAATGCGTCCACGGGATATAAACACGATACTCCGTGTTAAACGTCTCACTAACAGGACGGCCCCTTCCGACATTTTTCCGAATAATTGTGTGACCTTTTTTTCTTTCTTTTTTGTTTGTTTGTTTGAATCAATTATGTTTCTTTTTTTTTCTTCTTTTTTTTTTCTTCTTCTTCTTCTTTAATTTTAACGATTCGAATTCACAACCCGGCGTTTCCTAACGATACCACTACGAAAAACTGTCGAAGCTGCGACCTAATTTGAAGACAGGAAAGCATGGGAAGGAAAGGTGATTAAAAGGAGAATAGGAGAGGGTAGTTTAGGAATATAAGAGGGGTATATAGAAATTTCTCTCTCTCTCTCTCTCTTTCTCTCTTTCTCTTTCTCTCTATTTCTCTGAGAAATTATGCTAAAGAAGCAAGCTCCACAAAACGTAAGGCTTCTTATCGGTCTTGAAATTCGAAAATAAATTCTTACCCCTTAATTGGCAAGCTTTATTTTGGAATGTTTTAAGTTCCAATCCTATAATTTTCTTAATTTCTTATTAGAGTATTGCATGGCATTTCGTCTTAAACGTTTTTTTTATACGCGGGGTTTTCCTATCAAAGTACGAAGCTAATGCCGAAGCGTCCATAACGAAGTAACGTCGTTGGAAAATACGTTTGAAATATACTTTGTAAATATGCGGTATGTATTACTTTTTTTTTTTTCTTTTTTTTTTTTGTGTGTGTGTTTGAACATATACGTCGTCATCGTCGTCATTGTCGTCGTCATTGTCGTCGTCTTTTCTTCTTGTTCCGACTGTGACAACGTTATTAACGAGAGGGAAAGAAAGAAGAAGGATGTAACTCTTATTTACGAATGTGTGTAATAATAATAAGTGCGTGTGTGAGAGCGTGTGCTTGTTCGTTTGTAGTTTTGTCGTGTCTCTTCATGTATATGTGTGTGTATGTGTGCGTTCGTACGCTTCTAATGACAAATGACAAAGTTTTTAAAAGATGATATTGTTTAATGATGTGTATGTGTATTTGCGCACGTGTAGTGGCGCATGTGTAGTGATGGTGGTAGGTGAAATCGAAAGATGAAATAAAATAAAAATGTCGTAAAACCCCTTCCCCCTTGTTAAGGGTAAAGCACACATGTCTTAGGTGCGAAAATTGCTCGTCGTATTTTGTTTAATCGTTATAATAGTTTTGATATATTTACACACGTTCCCGCGTATTTGGACTCGCTATAAACACAACTTATTTTGTTCCTAAACACATCGCGCATAGATATTTTAGATACGCGTCTCGACGATAGATAATAAGTTTCGTTTATAAGACTCGATTATAATTGACGTTCAATATTTTTTTGTTTTTCTTTTTTTTTTTTTCTTTCTTTCTTCGATTGCGGTATTATTACATGTACAATGCGCCCTAGGTGCGCGACATCGTCGTGTAATGTTGTTGTTTTGTTTTTGTGGCTTTTTTATTATTATTATTATTATTATTATTATTATTATTATTATTTTCTTTTCTTGTTTTGTTTAACTTCACAATACGTATTAGTACCTAAAAATAAGAATAGAAAAAGAAAAAATAGGAATAAGAACGTTGTTTTTTTAGTGAGGCACTCTCAGACGGAGCTTAGAGAAACGCAAGTTAAGCGAAGGAAAAATGGCGTCTCGATAAATTCAAAGGAGACATTTATTTCTCTCTCTCTCTCAAAGGCAACTAACTTGTTTTTTTTTTTCTTTTTTTTTTTTTCTTGGTTCAATGTGGACGTTTGATGTTGTTAACTTTGATCTTTTTATATAATTGTTACTTCTTTTTCTTCTTCTTCTTCTTCTTCTTCTATTTATTTATTTATTTATTTATTTATTTAACCGGAATTGTTGTTATCTTTACGTGGACGTCTTATTTGAAATTGTTCTTTCTTTCTTTCTTTCTTTCTTTCTTTTTGTGTGTGTGTGTTTTTTTCTTTCTCTTATATTTGGACTCTTTCATTTCTTTTTTTTTTTTTTTTATTTATTCTCCTTCCCTATATCATATATGAAACATACCGCCGTTCATTTCACAATTAATTATTGATCCTGGTTTTATATATTTTCTAGTAACGTTTCCCGACAATGTCACTTCGATGTGGACGACGTGCGACTTAAGCCCTTAAAATAGATAAAACACGTTCGCAAACTTATCGATAGTGTGTTTCCTCGTATTACAAGTAATATTTTATTCTTTCTTATTTTCTCCTATATTTTCTTTATACTTTTCATTTTATTTCCTCCTTTTTTTGTTTTTTTATTCTTGTTAGAAGATAATTTCATGTGTTAATCTTTCTTCTTCTTCTTCTTGTCTCTTAAGAAATAGTGAATTCTAATATATATATATATATATATATTGTTCGTTTACACTCTTTTTCTTTCTTTCTTTTTTCTTTTTTCTTTCTCCTAAAGTGCGAAACACGGCAAATTACAAAATCACAGAGAATTACGCGTCGTTATACTAGTATTTTTGTTTTATCAGAGATAATTACCTACTTTCACAAATGGACTATTATAATATATGTATACTCTACAAACGTTTTTTTTTTTTTTTTATCTAGGCCTGCTGTTGTTTTTTGTGTTTTTTTTTTAGTTTTTGTCGTCTACGAGATCTTCATCCGTTTGTTAATTGTTTATTTTTCTTCTTCTCTCGCGTAATCGTGTGTAGCGCGATTTAGAAAGAGATGTTGAATTGGTGAATTACGATATGAAGAAGCTCGCGGCACGTACTTGGGGCTCCACGTTCTCCAATATGGCATACAACTAGCGATTATGTGACAGAGGTTTTACTTCTTCTGTGAATTTTCTACTAAACTTGGCGTTGGTTAGGTTAAAAAAAGTAGCCCTTTCGTTTTGTTAGATTTTTCAAGCCAATCAGTTGACATTTTTGTCTCCGATAGTTCCACCCTCGGTATTATTGACATATTACGAAATCGTATCAAACAAAATCATAGTTACATTTAATATCGTTTAACTTTTTTGAGAAAACTTCTTTTGAATTTGTTTTTTGTTTTTTTTTTTTTTTGAACGTTTTCATTGCAACATTGTAAATCTGTTTTTTAAATCTTTAGCGTCAAAGATACGTTTATCATTTCGTAACAATAATATATTTACAGCACTATTCGTGAATTTTTACAAGTATGATAAGTAGGAAAATTCAAACGCACCTTTGATCGCTTCATTTTCTTGTTAATCTTGACGTCTTTTTTTTTTTTTTTTTTGCGTTGACGTCTCGCGTTTATTAACGGTCTCGTGTAGTTTTTCATTTCTTTTGTTGGCCTTTTTTTAAAAATTACTTTTAAATACATACATATATATGTATATATATATATATATGTTCTCTTTTAATGACATTTTTGTTATTGCAGTCAGGATACTTTGTTAAGAGATAAAATATAATTAAAGATGTAATTACAAAGTAAAATAATATAATACGTTATCATACAGAGAGATGAAATATATATATATATATATATGTATGTATAATATAGAGACAAAAGTGTGCGTAGGCACGTGCGTCAACGTGCGATTAAAAAGGCAACAACACGTAGAACAAAGTCACAGAAGAAGTTGACAGAATCAAAAGTTGATTGACAGAATTGCGGTCGACGTGACGTGACGTTGTTGCTGATTGGAGTATTGGGTCTTTTTCTCATTGACAATTATTTATGAACTAATTTTTGGACGAGAGAATAAAATAGAAAAGGCGCTAGGAACCGATCGCTAAAAAGACTATTGGCATGGCGTATCACTACATGTAGACCGTTTTCACCTAATCGTAAAGGTTATCGTCCAGTAATCGGCACATAAACTGATGATAATAGCGTCTTTGATTTCGCAGGAAAAAGACCCAGATTTTAGCGAGGAGCCATTAGTATCTCTCCGTGTGCTAGTATAATGAGTGTCGTCATTGATACGAGTCCTTGTGGAAGGTATCGCTCTTGTGGAAGACTCTACGTCCTTCCCTCGTAAGCTCTTGACTTGCAAAATTGTTTTCGGACTTTGGCCTCGGTAGAAGACACGTTGGCATCGTACGGAGTTCCATGCTATGCACCTGCGAAACAAAATTCAAGTTTGTGATATCATCGTTTCTATTAGGCTTACCGTTTCTACTAGCAACGCTAGCATTTTACCTACACATATGTATGAACGTATATAACTAAAAGGGAAGTAATATAATATTTACCGATTCTTCGCTGGCACTGGCATGCGCTGCCTGTTCCGCGAGCGCATTCACCACTGCGTTTATCGTTTTTGATTCGCTGCCAAGATCCTCTTCCCGGTGCCCGACCAAGTTAGGATTCTTACCGATTTTGTTTAACCTATAAGGAGAGCATAATTAAGCGTAGGGAATGTCGCACATCTCACCAACCATTGATAATCCACATTTGCTTACCAAACGTTTAGCTGAACAGGTCTGTCACGCTATACAAAAGTTATGACTAACGTGCGATTAGCACTTATCAAATATAGCTTACTTGCACCGCTAAACGTTTCAATGTGACATATAAGAACTGGATAAAGAAAAGATCCAACAGTTATGAAACAGTTATCACTGGATATCGACGATCTTTTAAAAGATACTATGTGTTATTTTGATCTCGTATTATTTTAATAATATTGCATTAACAATATTTTTTCATTATCGTCGAATTATCGTCGATCTCCCGTGCGAACCGTCGCAAAACCGAAAGTGCAACTGATTTATAAAATATGTTGCGGAAAATTATGAATACAACATTACCATGTAGTGAATGTGTCGAGAGTGTAAAAGTATTTTTCTGTTTTGAATAAATAAATATATCTCTTAAAGTTCTTTATCTCTCAAACAAAAGAGAGTTTAATATAAATTAATATACTCTGTCGATATTTTATTATACATATACTACTAATTCTATGTTTGTGTAAATTCGAGTCCACGTATATTTTATAATCAAAAATAATTTCGCGAGTAGTGTGTTTGATCCGTGAATACTCATTGAACTCTCTCAACTCATTATTAATAATTTCTATATTATACGTTCAAAGTTAGTGCGCTTTTTCGTTATTAATCGATCACAAATCCCCTCCCCATTTCTGCACTGTCTCTTTACAATCATTCAAGTTAAATGTAAATCGCGTAATGTATTTTTATATAGTAACGATATACAACAACGAGCGTATTAAAAAACGCATTAAATTTATTAAAGTGTATATCGTAAAGTTTTCAGTGTTTTGTGTAAATAAGAAGCGATCGCGCGTTGAGTACAGCACATTTGAAATTTAGATAAGTAGGTAAAATGAATGAAAAGAAAAATACAAATAAATAGACAGACAGACAGACAGATAGACAGATAGAGATAGAGAGAGAGAGAGAGAGAGAGAGAGAGAAAGAGACAAAGAAAAAGAGAGAAAAAGGAAGAAAGAAAGAAAGAGAAAGAATAGTCTAAATAAAAATATTCATCTCCAACTTGGTAAAAGTAAACAAGAAAAATAAAATAAACTGTAAAAAGCTGTACGCATATATATATGAGAACGAATATGGTTTCAACGGTAAACGATGAAATAGTATTACTGATTGAATCGGACAGTACATAATGTTCGAAAAGAAAGTAATGAAAGTGGGAGTGATGATTGACACCTATTAGCACACCAACTCGATAGAACAAACCTAACCAAAGTTTATACCTCTCGGCGGCAACGCTTTCCATGGTTCTACGCATAAGTGGATACTGATCCAATACGGCGTTGAAATGATCCACCGAGAGGCTGAAGAGGTTGCAATAGGTTTCCGCCCTGACCGAGGCCACTCTCCTTGCGTTAGTCAGCAAACAAATTTCTCCAAAATAAGAACCGTCTGACAAGGAAGTAGCCACTTCGCCATTTGCCATAACAATATCGACAATGCCTTCTTGTATGAAGTACATTTTCGAGCCGATGGTACCTTCCTTTATAATAATGTCACCTAAAATAATAGAATAAATATCAGCGTTAGATTCGTTGCGGTAGTAGTTCGTACGTGAGAAACGGTCACGGTCGGAGCTCGAATAGTCAGTCGATCGATAAATACCTGGTTGGAAGACCTCGTATCTCAATTTGGTGACCACATCCGAGACAAAGTTTGAATCGGCGTTAGCAAAAAATGGCACAGAGGCGACGAGCGATCTGCAGTTGTAGTTTATTACGTCCTAATCGACGAGAATACACAAGTGTGTTAATAAATTTTATAATTCCATCTCATCTAGATTTTTTTCTATGTTTATATTATATTCTTCGAGTAGAATATGTCAATAGAAAATATATTAAAGTCCGTTACTCGAGTTATATGTATAGATTTTATAATTGTTTTATTAGTTATACGAACTAAAACAAAAAAGAAAAATAAGAGGAAGAAAGTGACAATTAATAATCGTACTTCTCTGAGTTTTTCCGATAGTTCGCCAAGTATCAATTCTTCGTCGAAAAATTTGCCTTGGTATCGATGCTCGAAATATTCGGTAATTCTCTGCCTCATTTCCCGCGGTAGTTTGCGATAGGCCATGTATTCTTCCACTTGTTTCACCTATATGAAAAGAAGAACAGACGAACGGGAGAAGAAAGAGAGAAGACAAATAAAAATCGAGAAAAATAGGGGGAGGGAGGGAAGGAGGAGGAGGGGGGGGGGAATGGAAATGCCTATGAATGTCAGCTAAGGGGGGACCACCATTTTGATATCTTGGAAAGCGGATTCGAACGACCTAATTACCTTTTCACGGTATTGTCTTCTCGAGGAATCAAGAGACTGAATAAGATTCGTCGCATGTCCCAGGAAAAGCGCGTAACAAGTAGCACCGCTGATCATACTGAGCATCGTAAGCCACATGTCCGTTAACGATTGCGGCGGAAATCTACCATAACCTATGCACAACATATGCGACATCGCTTTGAAGAGGGCCCAGGAATATTGCTCGAGCCAAAACGAGTCCTGCAAAAAAAAAGTTTTTCTTCGAGAGTATTTCAGGCATCTTTATCTTCTCGACATATATCTCGAATGAATTTAAATCAAATTTGTTTTCTATACGATACGAGAAATATGAAAATGATTTTGTGCATGCACATTCTCTATCTATATATATATATATATATATATGTATAATGAATAAATATTGATAGGAGGAAAATATCAGATAATGAAATGAATTGAAAACTCACTTGCAATTCGTTAATGGCGACCCATGAATTACTGGGAAATCCTTGAAGCATGGGTACGAGAAATTGCAAACAACCACTCCAGTGGCCGATCAGTAGCATCATGCAGATCAGGTTAAAAATCCGCATGAACACCGACGCCATATTCAGGAACTGCCAACAACAATGATCGAGCTTTATTTCTACCGTTGATTTTGTGCTAATCGAAAAAAAATCTTTCTCTCGCCGCGCTCTTTTTTTTCCTTTTTTTTTTCTTTTTTCTTTTTTTTTTTTTTTGAAGTTCAAATCTTTTCTCGTCAACACGAAGCTCCTTTCTCTCGCGTAAAAAGTGTACACAGCAAAGAAAAAAAAACAAGCAGAGTGTTGCACGAAAACGCCTCGTTTGGATAGAATTGACTCGAATAATTGTTACATATAACTTTTTTTTTTCTCTCTCTCTATCTCTCTCTCTCTCTCTCCATTACTTTTAATTTGTATCGATCAATGCGAGAAGATTAAAACAAAAAAAAAAAATATTTTGAAATAAACTACGCGACAATTATTAATCATTAAAGGTCCGACGAAAAAAGCTTTCAAAGTTCAAACGTTGGAAACGATGTTCACATTCAACGATGTAATCACATCAGTTATGTATGTATTTTAAAAATAATTAGTCGGACTTTAATGGCGTTTAAATTCAGAGGCAAACGAAGTATCTTCTTTTTTTTTTATTTTTTATATTTTCTCGTTGCTCTTGGAAGAGGTTTTTTTTTTTTTAGTTGCACTCCCTATTGGTATGTTTGTTACTTTTTTTTGTTGAAAAAAAAAAAGAAAAGCATGCTTACATTAATTAAAAGATACGCATCACGTGGCACACAAAAGAATAAATTCAATGTAGTAACTAACATGTTGATAATAATAATGATAATAATAATAATAATAATAATTTGTTCTACTAATGCTCTATAACAAAACAATGTTCCAATCATCTGCAATGTTTGGTTCAAGATTCTCAGACCGCTTATGCGCCCGATTACGATCGACACGATCTTCCTTATAATTATAAGTAATAAATATTACATATGTAACTTCTTGTGTATTGTGTGTGTGCTTTAAACGAGCATCGTTATTAAAAGCTCGATTAGAAAATCACTTACACAAGTATGTATAACTAATGTATGAATAAAGTAGGATAATAATATAAAGCTATAGGAAAACGCAGAGATCGTAAATCGTTTCGCTCCGTAATTCGTTCGTATGTATGAACACAAACCGGGCTTGAATTATGGACACGACACATTTAAAAAGCGTTACGGGGTAATAATGTCTAACGGGAAGTAACGAAAAACAAAATAGAAAAAAAAAAACAAAAATGAAAAAGAACAAGAAATAATATAAATAATAATAAATAGAAAAAACGTTCACTCGCAAAAATCATAAATCAGATTCAAGCTTGTTCGATGCAACAACAACAAAAAAAAAACAATAATTTCATATCAAGCAAATAATACAAAAATACGTGTTTGTTGTATGCACAAATACGATCTACTTATCGTATCATTTTTTTTTTTTTTGTAGTAATATGAATTAACGAGAGACCGCTATAGTTTGTTTGTTTGTTTGTTTGAATGATTTTTTTTTTTTGGTTGGTCTATTTAGGGATCCTATAGGAGGGATGCGCCATGTACATTGCTAGGCTGAAAATGTGTGGGGACAGCTTCCGTTGCATAGCGCAGCCATGTTTAACTTTAGTATGTATTAACGGCTGTGGTTAGTTTAAGTTTGGAATACTTATAGTTTTTATTGTGATATTTATATTTAATTGTTCTTTTTTTTTTTTTTTTAGTTTTCTATAAGTGTAAGTTTAATTTACTGATGTAATAATTACAAGTGTATAAATGTACAAAGCTAACCTATAACTTATCGTTTGAATCATTCGCGCACAATCACGTGACTACACGAGTTTCTGTCCCCCAGCAATGGCGCGTCCCTCCTATAGGGTCTCTAAGTCTATTATGCTTCAGAATGACTGTAAATAATAATAATAATAATAACAATAAAAAAAAATCGATCGAGAGATGAAAGAAGAAAGGCGCTTCGTTGAAAAGAGAAAAATCGAAATATCTGGTTGTTTGATATTTAGAGAGAGAGTTACACGAAAAAATTAGCTGCCCGTTCTGTTCTTCTCGCGATAGATCGAAAAGAGAGAGATGATTAAATTAAACTCTCTGAGCTTTAATAAATAACATAAAAAGCTAATAATCCATCCACGTAGCAAGTAACGTTAATTTCTCGGTATGTCGTTTAATTAACGTTTCGTCTTACGTGGGTAGGAACCATCGAGGAGTTCACTTTTCTATGGTTGACGTAATCATTATCGTGTATAATCATCTATTTTTTAAAAAGATGATTGTGTTTTTTTTTTTATTAATCGAGTATTATATTACAATCTCCAGAATGTCGCTCCTGTCCATCAGATAATTTTAATATTTATTAATTCATTGAAATTATTTAGTTTTTTTCATAATCGATACTTTTGAATAAATATTTCGACTAAAATCTAATAAGAAGAATTTTAATAATAAATATATATTATTCTACGTCAACCATGACGTCATAGCTAAAAAAAAACACAATTATTTATTGAATTCAATATATGTGTGAAAATATATTATTCATACGAAAGCTTTCATTTGTGTGTTGTATATCAAAAATACATTCCTACTCTTTCCAATTCAAAATGAAATTGCGCACAATTGATTTGCAATTGGATCTCTGGTGATTAAACTTTGACTTCTTTAATACTTACTTAAAAAGACTATATAAGTTTTTATAATTTTAAATTAGATTTAAATATGTTGAAAAAATTACCAAAGTTGAATAATTGAGAAACATGACACAAGTTGTAAAAAAAGGTCTGGGTCCTCTGGACCAAGTGTGGTAAGCAACGGTTAATTTAGTAGTTCCTTTTTCTAAATTTTCATTTCCAAATAAAGTGATATCTTAAAATGTAAAGAACAATTATATACAAAATTTCATTTTGAACGATAACAAAATCGTAGGAATTTTGATTAATCCTCTCGTTACAAGCGACCCCCATTATTCAGGAGTCGTATGATAAATGAAGATACGCCTGTACGATTTCATGACACACAAACGATAATCTCGCGAATGCATGTCGTAACGAAAGGATTAAAAACATGACGGATACACAAATGAAAACTTTAACGTATAAATTATGGAGAATAGAGGTTAGGAGTAACATCTCTTATGGGAGAAAATGTGAAAAAAAGTGTCCAGCGTTTTCTACAAATAATAGTTCAAAAATTTTTCAGAATGGCGCTGGTGAACTTAGAAGGTATGGTATGAATGTAGCAATTGTAAACGAATTGAAGTATGCCGAGTTATGTAATAATGTAATAAATATAACCTTAAAGAATTATTATGAAAAAACGTGTAGCTAAAGTGATTGTTATTTCGTTAACTGTGAATATAGTACGTTCATTGATTTTTTTATCATTTAATTTAATAAAAAAGTATGTGAATAATAACAAAACAGTTATGGGTAAAATGTTGTGTTGTGAAATTAGTGTTTCTTTGTTTATTTCTCAATCGTACTCTAATAATATTTGGCGCTTTCTTTAAAATGTACCCTGAAGCTACTGTGGCGCCACCCTAATTGAATGCATTTCGACGGACACTTTTCATATACAGAGATGTTACTCCTTACCTCTACCCCCTCCATAATATAAATATAAATAATAATAATATGAAAAAGAACGAAAAGCGACACTCCCCTCTCTACCTCCTTAATTTCGTCACACTATTATCTATATCACTATGAAAAATAAGAAAGAAAAAGAAAAGAAAAAAAGAAAATATACATCAGCTACGTAAAATGGCGAAGTATGAAGCTAGTTGAAAAAAAAAAAA